>PVKU01005033.1:0-131989 GCA_004027475.1 Anoura caudifer
TCATGGGGATAAAAAGCACAGCATAGGGAATTTAATCAATAATATTGTAGTAACTACAGATAGTGCTAGGTTGGTACTTGAAATATTGGGGGATCACTTTTTAATGTATATGATTGTCTAACCACCATGCTGTACACTTGAAATAATGTTGAATGTCAACTGTAATTGGAAAAAAAAATTATCACAATAAAAAAAAAAAAAGACTACTGACATAGCATTAAGCACTTGAAATATATTAGGGAACCCGTAGGCACTATTCCTTTCTTAAATGTATTCATTATATTTTAAAAATATTTTCTCTTTGAGAAGTAACTGTTTCTATACCCAGGCTGAGCTATAAGTTCACATAAATTGCATGTACAGCTTTTAATTTTATTCTTTACCAATTTGACTACCTTGTATAACTCCTCTAATTTTCTTCTTCTCCTGTGTCCATTCATTTAATGAACATGTACTGGACCCCCACCGAGTGTGGAACACCAGTGTACATCAGGATAGAGGCCTGCCATAGGACTCTGATGGTCCAGTAAGAGAAAATTAAACTTGCACACAGACAGCCACACAGAAATTAATACATGATACATTCAGTAAAAGTCATGCAATATTTCTATAGAATTAAGAAGGAAGCAGGGGCAGGAGAAATGAGAGAGATTGGGAAATGAAACTGTTAATCAAGGGGTACTGTACTGAGAAGGTAACATTTACAGTGGACCTTGTGAGGAGCTATTATTGGCAAATAGCTTTGCAAGCAAAGGTTTAAAAAAAGGCAAGTTATATTTAAAGAATAACAAAAATCACAAAATTAACTGGTGCATATTAGTACTGGAAAGTTGCATTAAATGATGATACAGGATAGAATTGAATGACAAGCTATAAATTTGTTCATATTTAATAAACATTCAGTAGAAATGAAGACAGGGAGGGCACTGATCAATTTCTGCTGTAGAAATGGCACTAACTATGTCATGTCTAAAAGAGTTAAGCTGATAGGTTGTCTGCAAGATGATTGGTCCTGACTAAGCACTCTGTGGTAGTTAGAATGGAAAGGATTCTGTTTGGTGGCAGTTTTCTTACAAGGTGTATTAAGGTGTAATTAAGTATCATTTGGGCCAATTCAGAGTGGAATGACAGAGGCATGGATGTTGGCAGACATTTCAGGAATGCCATCTTCTTCCATAATTTCAGAACATAATTCTATCAAGGTGACACCTTTACTAAAGACAAATCAGTTATAATTAGATACTGGGAAAATATTAAAAATTTGAGAACATAAAAGGTCTGATAAGAGAAAAATATCAAATGGGAACATGGCTGATGATTCATGTCTCCTTAATTGATCATAGGGAATTCAGCCCAAATACATAATTTCTATATAAATTTTATGATACAAGTTTACTTGGGAGGATAGTTTTAAATGTCACTGTTTTCTGTTTATGTTAGATCCAGATGGATAACTGTGCATTGGCAGACTGTTCAATCAATAAAAGATCAATTATTTGTAGTCAGTATGTAATTGAATAACTGGATGGAATCCTTGCTTAAAAATATACCAACACTAGACTCCATCAGTGTTTCCAACGCTTAGGAAAAACAGAAGGTTGTCCCTGGGTGCCAGTTTAGGCGTTCCGCAATCCTGTTGTGTTTCATTGGTCACCGCTCTCTTCATGTGAATGTTTAGAGCATCGAAAAGATGGGTTAAGCTTAAAAAGTCATAAGCTATACATGAGGTTATTTCTTAGTTTGGAAGTAATTGTTTCATAACATTGGACTTGCTAGGAACCCATTAAGAAGACAGGTAAATAAATTATTAGGGACTGACAAATGGATTTAAAATGTCTAAGTTAAAACGCCTTCCAATTTGCTAATTGCTGCTGAAATTTTGCCAGATCTACAATTGGTCTTATTTAAATAGCAAGTCAAGTTTTTCTAAAAAATATTTAAGTATTTGAGTATTTTTAATAGTTTTATTAGTGATAGAACATGAACATGAATCTTAACCAAGGCATGGCCTTCATAATTATTCTTTAAGAACCTACTTCATTCCTAAAGTAATTTACTTATGGATCATTTAACATGAGACAGAAAACAGTCTCTACACTGGATAGCAGAGAACTTTAAATTCCATTTTTGGCATTACCATTGATTAACTGTGACAATGAACAAGTCACTTAAGCTCTATATAACCTCAATTTCTCCATCTGTTAAAAGGAAATAATATCTGTCACAAGATATTTTCAGAGCACTTTGGAATCACTAGCATAAAGATATTCAACAAATCAAGAACAGTATTATTACTCATCCAAAATGTAATAAAAGATTTTTTAATGTAGTAACCATTCAGCTCAGATTTAAAGATAAAGATTCTGAATTTAGAATTTCTTCCTACTCCTGCCTTTTAGGTTTACATTATTTCCTTGAAGCTGCAATCCTCTAAGGGTAATTATTGCATTCTTCTGCTTCCTTGAGAATCATTCTATTTTATGGTTTTCCTTAACTTCGATTTCAGCCACTTACTTCTTCATTTTACATACCCTCTCCCCACCCACCAAATTTTTACACCTTGTGTCTCTTGTACTTTACACTTTTTATATTTTCATTTGAAAATATTCTTTATAATTTTATTTTCCTTTAAGTAAACCATTGTTTAACTGGTGTGGCTCAGTGGATTGAGTGCTGACCTGTGAACTAAAGGGTCACTGGTTCGATTCCCAGTCAGGACACATGCCTGGGTTGTGGGCCAGGTTCCCAGTAGGGGGAGTGTGAGAGGCAAACACACATTGATATTTCTCTCCCTCTCTTTTTCCCTCCCTCCTCCTCTATCTAAAAATAAATAAATAAAATCTTTAAAAAAGAAAACTCAATTAAAATAAATAATTGTTTAGCCTGAATTTGGCTTTTTACACCTTTGAAAAATCCAGCCAAAGTATTGCTTGTCATCGGTCATTCCTACAAACATTTCTTACATTAAAGTGGCCAGTTGCATTTTATTAAGCAGCCAGGTGAAAAGCAACTTGGTTCTGAGGGTGAAACTGACAAAACAGAAACTGAGTTGAAATTATTTGAGAAAATCAAATAGTAACTGTGAATTTTAACATTTCATACCAAGAGGATTGGCTGTATAAGATTTCCTAGTTGATCATTCCCTTTGCTGTGTTAAAATTGATCTGTGGGGCTACTTTACTCACTTATTAAATTTACATATACGCATGAGTCTATCTCTAAGTTCTGTATTCTGTTCCATTCATCAGTTGGTCTATTTTTGTGCCAATTCAGTATGATTTTTATTATTATGGCTTTGTTGTGTGGCTTAATATCTGGAAGGTCAAGTCCTTCTTTTTTAAGATGTACTTATCTGTATGTGGCTATAGGCTTCCACATAAATTTTAAAGTCAGTTTGAATTCCTCCAAGAAATCCAAATGGAATTTTAATTGGGAGATCCAGTATCGTATTAAGTTGTATATGACACTGCCTTATATATTGCCTGGTAAAGTCAAGAGGGGCAAGATGACGGTTTAAAACCTTCTGTTTTTAAAAAGATTCTATGATTGTAAATTAAGCAAAAGACAGTTTCTTCATTCCTTCAGTGGGATTACAGACTAACTGAGGACATCCTCCGCCAGGAGAAATAAGAATATTTAAGAAGCAGCTTGCTGACATTCTGAAGACAAACATGCTGAAATGACAGAAAGAAAAGGAAGACAGGATGGGTGGGGTCACTGGAGAAGACTTCTGGGCAGAATGCTTATGTCCAATGTGGAAGGTAGGGATAACATGGAACAAGGTGAGGGCAGGCAGTAGGAAGAGAGTGAAGTAGCAACATATGGAGACTACAGGGAGGTGTCCCTACAGCAGCTGCTAAGAGTCAGCTAGGCGATGGGGCAAGGGGGTGCCCCCCTAAGACCGTGGTTCTCAGTCAGGGCTAATTTTGCCTCTTCCACCTCAGGGGACAATTGCCAATGTTTGCAGACATTTTTGATTGTCCCAACTAAAGAAGAAAGGATTGCTACTGGCGTGTAACTCATAGAGGCCAAGAATACTGCTAAACCTCTTACAATGCACGGGGGAGCCCTCACCACAAATAATTATCTGGCCCAAAATGTTGACAGTACTGAGGCTGAGATTCTGACTTCATTGGCCCAGGATGGGGCCTTGACATTGGCTGTTTTATAAGCCTCCCAGGTTGATTCCAATGTGCAGCCTAAGTTGAGAACTATTGTTCTATATCCGGGTAGTTGAGAAGGAGAGACAATTTGATTTAAGAAATTATTGAATACATTTGTGTACTCTTTATTCACACCACCTTTTAGAAAAGTCATATTTCTGTACTTTAAATGACACAAAGCGCAAGGACATGCTTTTGGTTATGATGTGTGTGCTTGCACACATGTATGTGTAAAATTATTTGACTTTCTATTGGAATTCAGGAAGATTGTATGTAGTTAAGATTTCACATTCTCCCCTGCCTCCACCAAAAGACCTCTTTTAAAAATGCCGCCTTGTAAAGAAATCCCATAGATGCATACTTGAACTCTGTTTATTCATCTACTGAAGCAAACCACTACTTTTATCATTTGTGGCTTTCTCTCTATATTGAGATTTCAGAATGATAGCATGAGCACAAACTGAATTGTCAACACTTTTGTCAAATTATGCAACTATTTAGTATGATCTGGACAATATCTTCTTGCTCAAAACACTGATATAACTAGTTTTCTCGTGTTCTGGAATTATGTTATTGATTTTGAAATGGGCTCCCTTTTCCAAACTCCAAATCTATGGAGCAGCTGGTGGTGGTTAGTGACCGTCTGCACCAGCAGTCTCATCTTTTTAGCACTGAAAATTAATTTTTCTCATCTTGGCACATGAAGAACTCAAGTGTGCCCTTACCTCATTACCTGACATGTTGCAGTGGCACCAGCAGTGGGGGCGGGGGGTTGGTGGAGCAGCTATTTGGGCATGAGAAGTGGCAGCACTGAGATATCACACATAAAGGCATTATCGCAGGAGAAGACCTTCACCCTTTACTGTGTAAGTGAGAGGCTTGTATTCACATGGATTCCAAATATCTGATAACAATGAATATAATGTCAAGGACTCTGGTTGGAATTTTCCTTCCCCCCTCAAATGGCTCATCTATATATGCAAAAGATGAGCGTATCATGCCAAATACTCTTGATAAATGAGTATTGAATTGCTCCTTGTAAAAAATTTGCAGCTGAGCTCCCAGAGCTCAGTAATCTGATCATCCCAAAATATTTATCCTTCATGGATTTATGTGTAGTTAACAGAGCCTACAACAAAAAAGGTTTCAGTTTTACCACAGGATAGGAAACCGTGTTTCTGGTATAGTGGAGAGAGTCCTGGGCAGGGAGTGGAGAAACCTGGGGTTTGATTCTGAATCTACTACGCATGTTGTCTAATGTTCTTAATTTTAGGATCACTAGGCATTAATCATCCCTCACCTGGAATCCAGTAAAAAAAAAAATCCCCAACTGATCTCAGAACTCCAGTTTTATTCTTTTTGAAACCACCTTCTGCTCTGATGCCAGCATGACATTCTGTAATATAAATAACATTCTGTCACTCCCCAGGCCACCAAATGTGGCTGTGCAGACTGTTTCTTATACAGATATTGTTTGATGCTTTCTGTTCCCTGGGTCTTCATTCATTCATGTTTTCTTTTCTGCCTGATATGTATTTGTCCATTTTTCCTAGATAATCCTGCTCCTGCTCTAAGGTACCTCTCAGGCTCCCCTCCTGCCACCCACAGAAGCACAGGAGCCTAGGGTGTGGGATGAGTCTCCAGGTTGTCCCTGACCTTGCTTCTGCCACCAGTAGGCACTGTGTCCTCCCATATCTTCCTGAGGGGCTACCTTGTGGGTGCCTCCCATTCTTTGCACTTTTCCTGTTTCCTTATGATGTGAAGAAACAAAGTTGGTTGTTGATTCTTGCAAGGATGTTAACTTCTTATATTAATTCTGAAGTTATTTGTGATTTCTTTTCATCTAAGTTGACACATAAATCAGGATGAACCTGAATTTCCTGAAATATTGGACTTCTCCCCAAATTAACAAAGCTAGGAATCTATGCAACATCCTTCTTCTTGAGCATTTATGATAGGATTTCAAACTTTTTATTTAAGGTAGCAATTAAAGATGTGTGCCCATACTTATATTTAAAGATATATGTACTTGCAGATTCTGTATCTAAAAAGAGCTAGTTAATAATCTACTGCCAGTAGGCTTTAAAATTTGTATAATATTCCAATGAAAGTTCTTACTGGTTGTCTGTCACTGCACATACCATGTGAAATAGGTACACAGAGCATGTCACTTTAACTATACTTGTAAAGGACGTTGTGAGCACAGTTTTGTGTCTTAAAAAAAAGTGTCTCAGGAATCACCTCATCCAGCAAGTTAGCTAATTTTTGGTGCCTGTCCTCAGGTCTCCCTTCACTTCCATTGTAATCATCACATTGAGTGACAATTATCTGTTACTGTGCTGGCCCTCCTACAAAGATGGTGATGGGTTCTTTGAAGACAGATAACTGATCCTATTTATGTTCTCTTGGAATATAGCATGACGACTCACAAAGATTGGGCAATCAGTAGGTAATAGAAAAGAAGGAGGGAAGAAGAAAGAGGAAGGAAAGTTGAGGAGAGAAGAAGGAGGGAAGGAATGTGATGGAGGAAGGAGGGATAAAATACGATAGGAAAAGTAAAAAGGAAAGGAGGGGGAGGAATGATGGACAATATAGTTGGTCTGTGGTGATTTCTAAGATCTAACCCATTTTAAATGTTTGTGACTCTATACCATTACAATACTGCATGTAAAGCCTGCTTTTTCCATGCTGTTGTATATAATGTGCCACATTCATTCTTACACTATCTCTTGGGTTTGAATGGATTGTCTAGCAGTGAGCTTGGTAGAAGGTCAAAATCAAGGCCAAGAAGTAAATGTTCAAACTTTTCTAAATTTTGCTTTTTCTCACTAAACTCTACTGATCTTATTTTGGGTTTTATAGTTCATATTAGTCCCTTGGTATCTCCTGAGCAGCTTACTTAGATATTATGCCATGTAATGTGCAAACAGTATTTATTAAGAATATATGAGCAGAAAATTTGGTAAAGTTTTTAGAGCTTCTTGTTAATTAATACTTTATGTTCACTAATTACTTAAAATATAGGTGGTTATTCAACCTGCCCTTTAAGTGGCTTAGGCTCATGTGTACAATTCTGATGGGGCAGTGTTACATTTTATTTTGATAAAAATAAAGGAATGATAGTGCAATAGCTAATTTATATTACATAACCATTTGGTTCCCATCTTAGAGAAAAACTAAGGGTAAGAGGGAGGGAAATCTGTAACTTATGTAGTGACTTTCCATTCAGAGGCCCAAATGTGTGGCAACAAAACTGAAAATTAAGGAAATTATTCAGATAATTTAAGAATATATGGATTTGTTATATATATAATCTTTCACTATCTAAAAAGGTATATGTTAACTTTATTCACTGTCAAAATCTGACTTAAAAAGTAATAATAATTCAATATAATTTAACAGAAAAGTTATTTCCACCAACAACATGCTGTCAGAAATATGAGTTGCCTAAATTCCTGGACCCTCAATGCTATAAGAAACTTTGACAGAGCACTAAACTCAGGGTCCCTGACTCCAAGGAAAATCTCAATTAAATAATCTAAATAAGTGTCAATCATATATTAGGCCCTTGATAGAATTATATAATTTAATGATTAGATGTTATTTTTTCAGGTCCTTGAAAAATGTAGTCGACATTCAATAGTATGGGTTAGTGTTTCTAAATTTCAGTCTTCCATGCCCAATTTTTATATAAAATACTTAGAAATCAATGCAAGCAAATTGTGAAATGTTGCAACCAGAAATACTTTAATATACTTATTCCTGTTATACATTTATGATAGACTGTTAAGATGTAATGTAACTCATTAACTCAAGAAAGTTTTTTTACAACTTCAATTTTTCACTTTTACATATTATAATATCAGTATGTCTCATTGTCTTTCTGACAGGAGTGAAGTCAACTTTAACCCTGATTGAATTAGTTGTACATTATTGATTTCCATTTCAAATTCATTAATATGCTAGGAACCACATAAGAATTCAGTGTCTCACTATATAGGATCATAAGATAGTTCAAAGCTAATTGTCAGTTTCTACACATTTTTATTCAATTGTATTTCAGTACCATATCTTTATGTACTGATTTCAAATTTCAATATTTTGAAGCAGAACTAGAAAAATTTTCCTGATGAATTTATCAGAATCACAATTCCTAGTTCTGTTATCTATAAGTTTTTAATTATCATATTGAAGTTAAAGTTTTACATTGGCATATGAAAAAGAGATAAAAAATAAAGACAGATTTATGAGAAATACAAAAGAAAATCTGAGAGAAGTAAAAAGTATGGCAAAATACAAAGAGGCTTTATTCCCTCTCCCAAAATATTTATGTATGATAAAAAAAACTTTCATAGATTATTAGTTTACATAGGAGACTTCTTTAACACTGAATATTTTCGATAAGAATGCTAGATACCTTCTTTCCTCTTGGATTAAATCTCTCTATTTCTGCTAATAGATGTCTTTATATCATTCTAGTGAGTCTTCAATTTACAAATAAGTTATTCAAGAATATTTTTTACAAGTTGTTAAAAGTTCAGATGCCTTTTTAAAAAGAGGCAGCAAAATATTATTGTAATAATGTTACAATAAATTAGAGGTTTCAAGCCAACCCACAAAACCCTACTTGACCCATATTTAGTAAAATCTAAATATGGTATAGTAGGCAATACCTAGTATTGTTAGCCACATTATAAGAAATCAACATTTCTGATACTCTAAATGTCCAAATGAGCAGTCAGACTCCCTCCTATTTAACCCTAGCCATCAGAGAGGTGATGAACGCCTTGCTTTCATTGCTGATTTTTTCCTTGAATTAACAGACCTTTTACTTTATCCGGGTTCAGCCCCTCCTTTAGCCTAGTGTTTGCCTCCTTTGATTACATGTCCTGGGTTTTATGCATCTTCTTTGTTGAGTGTTTTACATAATGCTGTGGCTGATCCTCAACAGGACTCATTTCAGGTATAGAATAGTCCCAAACACCAGAATAAAAGCCAAAAAAATATGCTCCCTTGCTGTTGGGATACCTAAGGGGTCCCAGTAAGCTATACTTCTCTCCCCCACTTTGGTCGTGAACAATGAAATCTAAAATGGAGCATAGAGGAAGCCAAGAATCTCACCTTTGCTCTAAAAAGTGATGGAGATGTGGTTTCTGAACCCACAGTGAGACAACTGCCTAGTCAGGCAGATCACAGAAAGAAGAAGGGTGGAGCTAGGCACAGTCTGCTTAGTTATTTACAACTTTACCAATTTTAAGCAGCATCACCTTCAACTGAACAGAGTAAAGATACAGAGAGACACCAAGAGTTCGCTTAGGAAAAGAATTCTCATTTACTGGAAAGTGGGAGTAGGAAAAGGCTGTTTTTTTCACATTTCTGAGCAGAGAACAACCATGTCTAGTGTAAGGTCCTTTAACAACAGTTTCCTTCAATTCCTCTCTCTTTCCACGTTTCATGATAGTAGCAATCCACCTACCTGTATGTTCTTAATCTAGAACTTTTTCAGTTTGTATGAATTATCACCAGTCTTCCTCCCACTCCATTTAGTCCTTTCTTGGGTGTGTAAATAGCAGCTAAGTTCCCCTGTCCTTCAGTGTATGAGCCTCCACAGGTGAGCAGATTTAGTAGAAACTAGGGACCCCTTCCAGTGGTCTCCATACTTCTAATAGCTCACCCTCTATGGGGCACTGGGGTGGGGGAGGGCACTTTCTATCTTCTTAGAGTCTCCCTCTGGGCCTGAGAATCAAATTGACATAAAATAGATTAACAGGAGAAAGGCACACAGATTTTTACATGCCCATGGGAGGCTCACTGGGAAAATAAAGACCCAAAGAAGTGACTAGACCTAAGTGCTTATGTACTGGGGTGAACAAAGAGTAGTAATTGTGGGAAAGTAACTAAGATATGTGGGGAGACAATAGGTAAGACTGAGTCCATACAGATTTCTCTTGGACTCTCCTCTCTGGTGATGAAAATGTTTCCTCCTGGTATAAGGAGGATACCCTTCACCTGGGAGTTGTATCTCCTGCTTCCAAGAAGAAAAAGGGTGGTCAGAGTAACCTGGCACCAGCTGTATTCAACTGTCTTTAGCTCAAAATAATCCTTATGCCAAAGGCATATTTTGGGTGGTATACTCTGCCACCCTCCCCCCTCCGCTCCATAACACTGCAGTTCCAAACACAGATGCAGTCACATGTTCCCTTGTCCCGAGCCCTCAGGGATTGCGCATCTTCTATAGTATCGAATCCTGAGATCTGCACAGTACTTGCATCACCAGCCAATCTCACCCCAGAGTACCTTTCTCGCTTCATCTCCTCTCTTACTTTCTCTGTAGACTTTGAATTCTTTTCCCAAACTAGAAAACTACTTTCCCATGCGTTTTTTTATAGGTGCTTTGCCATCTATTTATTTTTCCTGCTATTTATCTACTCAAATGTCATTCATCCTTCAGGGCCATTTTGAAGGAGACAAGCACGCATTCCCCAAGGGCTCCCCTAATTACCTGGGCTTTCCCTTTAATAGAAATTAGTCATAGTTTATTTTAATTATTTTTACTTTTATCTCTCCCTTCTCCAGAGATGAGGTCACGTCTTATTCATCATCCCATCCCCAGGTCTAGCACAGCACCCAGCCCATAATGCTAAACACACTGATGTTAATAAGATTTATCTATTTTTTATCATCTAAAATAATGTTCACACTGATGTTTTCTAAAAATACTACGCAGACATTTCACCAAACTAGTCCTTGTCAAGCTGAGAACAACCTCACTAATTACTGATATCTGGAGTTTTCTTTAACCTTCTAATCTCATGTATAAGTGGCGGAACAAAAATGTTCATCTAGGCTTGTCAAACCCCACACTCTTCCCACTATACCTCTGGCTTCCTGTGACAAATGGCCTCGCCTAGCAGATATGATCTTTTCCATATTCTGTGTAGAAAGATCACTTTTACTCCATCAATTCCCTTTTCTTAGGAAAGAAATCTATGTCCATTCAAAAAAAAAAAATACAACCTGGGCAGTTGGGAAGCCCACTAGGTAAATATTAAAGGAAACAGCTATGAAGCCAAATGTAACTTTAAAACAATAAATTACACAAGGCAGGATATTGAACAATACTTGCCATGCCCGTAACCAATCACATTCTCTGTCTAATTTTCTTTCCCAGTTTATGTTCTTTCATTAGACTCTGAGTTAGACTTCTATACATTACTACACACTTAATAAAGATATTTCATTTTTCCTGGTGCGCTTCCAGAGACCTAGCATGCAGTGAAGGTTTTATAGTCCTGTGCGGTGCAGCAGATGTCATTCCATTTGCCTCAGTCCTGCTGACATTTGGAGATGTGGATTAATTGAGCTACAGAATGAAATTTAATTAAAATTAAATACAGACTTGGCCATTGTATCTATTCATTTCCTGCACTCCAGTGCGTGTATTTGCAGGCAGCACCATAGTTAATTTGTTTAATCAGGACGCTCTGTAGGGGAAGCTGCACTTTGTTTTATGCTGAAAGACCAAAGGTGTGGTGGATGCCAGATTGGAATTCATTACACACAATGTGAGCTGTGCAAATGATGCTACTGATGAGCCCCAGAGGGCTACCTGAGGGAGCAAGGTGGCTCCATAGGAACCTGTAGAGAAACAACTTGTCGTAGACACGGTTTAGTGATGGATTTTAAATTGACATTACATGACCACAGGAATCTCATCTATTACCCATTAACATGTTGCCAATAGTATTTGTTCATTCACACATTTATTCATCCATTCATTCAACCAAGATTTTTTGAGAGCCAGCAGTGTACTAGGCCCTGAGTTTAAGGTAGGCACCAATTATTTCTTCGTATATTTTTAACATAAGATAATATTGCTATTTAAAGGTTATTCCAAAGCAAGGAAAAACTATATTACTTTAGGTTATAATGACATTGTATTAGGGCAGATAGGTCCAGCCCACCCTTCTCCTGAGGTCATTTCAAAGGCCACCTCCACCTGGGGGGGCTTCCCTGAATGGTACAACAGGAAATGAACTCCACTCACACAGCCCTCCAAGGGGCAGAGGAGCTCTCTGAATTTTATCTATCTATCTTCCTATCCCCCTTTGTAGATTAGCAGCTTCCTGTCCACATCTCTTAAATCTTGACAAATGCTTAGGCTAGTGCATCATCCATCTCTACAATGTGTTCAAAGACAGTTTCTTCAATATATTGTCAAGCATGTATATCCCTAGTTAGAGGATATGTGCTATTTTAGCAGCCCAGCATCACCTTCTTTTTGAGGTGACAGTACCCTGGCTCAGCTTTGGGAAATCACTCCTCCCTCACCTGTGTGCCTCAGGTAAAGGAAAGTGTGCTGAAGGCTGAGCCAGTCAGTGCATTTGATCCCCTTAGCCTCTGAAATTGGTTCAGCATTGAGCACATGATCCACATCAGCCTGATCAGGGCTAATAATACTGCATTCTAAGGCTGATTCCTTTTGTGTTGAAAGGATGCAACCCATGAATGAGCTCCCTTTTTCTGCAAGGGAGGAATTGTCTGAGATGAAGCCAACCCAAAGGAAGCTAAACTGGAGTCAAGACAATGGTTCCCTGTTATTCTTGCTGCTTTGTTATCTTAGTTAATGGGTTTTTTTAAGTTGGTGTGAGTTGGGCTTTCTGGCTCTAGCATAGAAAAGAACCATTCCTGACCAGTCGCATTGTAACTGTCATATAATGCTGACACTTCCTATTCTGTGAGATACTTAAAGGCAGGAAACTTGCCTCTTCATTCATGTATTAACTAGCCCAGTGCCTAGAATAATGTATACCCAGTAATTGTTTCATTGAAATGAACTGATAAATGTAAACTTAGGTGATTATGTGACAGTGTCAATAAATAATCTTTGACTTTGTAATAAAACTAGTTAAATTGGCACACTGCTCACAAATCCTGTTACATTCTTTTCCACTGATGTTCATATGACCAAAAGGGTCCTGAGGGGTCATCCAGCAGTTTCTAAGAGTGAGAGAGATAGTTCATTCATGTCACATTAATAATCAACCATGTATTGGTTGTGTATATGGCTGTGTGAGAGCCAGTTCCTGACTACTTAGTGGGGACACAGAGGTATGAATAGCAGCAAACAAGGGCCATCAAGAACTATCATGCAGGCTGCCCACCAAGTAGGCCCAAATGAAGCACAGGGTCTGATACTAAGTATCACAGGAAACCACAAAAGGCTTTATGACATGGATGACAACATTTAAATATTTCTTAATTTTAACCCCTTAAAAGTGAAGACCTTAAGATGTGGCCCAGGCGGGGTGTGACTTTTACAAAATTACATGACTGGAACCTGGATTTTTTTTTTTTTTTTTATTGTTCAGTTACAGTTGTTCCCATTACTCTCCCCTGTCCTGCTCACTCCTCACCTCCCACACTGAATCCTCCCCCACCTCCGTTGTCTTTGTCCATGGGTCCTTTATACATGTTCCTTAATGACCCTGCCCCTTCTTTCTCTCGTTATCTTCCTCCTCCATCTCTGGTCACTGTCAGTTTGTTCTTTATTTCCATGTCTCTAGTTCTGTCTTGCTCACTTGTTTGTTTTGTTGATTCCTTTTTTAAGTGGTATTCCATGCTCCATCCCACCCCTTCTTGTAATTCTGACATCTCTGAGTCTGCATCATCACATGACATCAACAAAACAAACAACAACAAAAGAACTCCAAAAGGGAACTTCACAAAACTATTCTGTTATATATGCCAATATTAACTAATCTTGTTCTTTATATTCCCTATATGAAACATGAAGCTTGTGAGCACTTGTCAATTCCAAAGTAAGCTCTTTCTCAGTTGAACTATGTTGCTTCTAGCTGTGGACTTGAATCAGCTCAATAAATGGGCACACCACGTTCTTCTGGCACATTTTTTTTCTATTCTGCACCAACTACCCTGTTTTATAGGCATAACAGTTTACTCATCCTTGGAGTCTTGGTAAAGTAAACCTAACATATTCTTTTCCTTGTGTATATCTTTTGTGAAATTTGATCCTGCTTTTTTCCTAACTCTCTTTATTCTCCATGTCTTTTTCACCTTAACATCATCATCATCTAGCACATTAACCTTGAATGTGGTCAGGGCTTGGTAAATATTTGTTGGATGAACCAAGATGAATAAGGATATGACAGCAGGTCTTTGACAATTTTACAATATTAATAAAGCTTTTTTTGCTGATTTTAGATGGAATTTATTCAACAACTATTTATTGAGCATCCACTGTGTATGTGGCACTGTGCTATGGGGTAAGTGGTCTTCAGGAAGTTTACACTTAATATGGAAGAAGCAAGTTTGTTCAAGTATAACTAGAATGCCAGGCTGAAAGCAATTTATGGCATAAGAGGCATAGATAAAGTGTGAAGGGAACTCTCAGGAAAAAAGGATGCCATTTATTCATCAGAGTGCTTCATTTTTCAAATTTGGGTTCCTGGTATCTATCTGTGCAGGTGTGGCTGAATAGATAAGCCGAGCATGACCAGCAATCCTTTCCTCCTAGAATACATTATAAAGATTCTCCTTTGATATGGGGCTGCAGCTGCTATTTGCTTCTTAGTCTCTTTTGGCCCAATGCCTTTGCTCAAAAAGAGCCACCCTGTTTCTATTTGTGGCGTAGCAGACCAGTCTGTCACTGCTGTGGGTTCTCAGCAGTCAACAACTTTGCCACATGTTTTTGACATTGTAATTCAGTGCTCCTTTGAAGTGTTGCTCTTGCCCCCTCCCCTTGTGGTTGCCCCACTTTACTTCACTGTGCAGCAGCTGCTTGAGTATTCCTCTGCCATCCATTTCCCACACCACCCCGCCCAGAGGGGTTGTGTTGTGACAGCGCGGCTCTGATGCTGGTAGACTGGCCGCTTTCCAGTATTGTGCGCTGGCAACCCAGCCTCCCAGGAAGATACCCAATAGTTGTATTCATAACTCCTGTTTCTACAGCAATGTAAAGGAAGTCCAAAAGTAGGTCTCAGAAATCTTGTCTGATATTTAGAACCAGTGCAATGTGAGGGAGGCATATCCTTCATGAATTTGGAATTCTTATTTGGAATTTTTCAAGAATAATTAGTCCTGCTTCCATTTAAAACAGTTTCATTTGACTTGTCTATGATGGAGCACATCAGTGCTTTCTGAAACTGAGTGGGATTTAATCCTTATTCACTTCGGTAACAACCAAGTATTTGAGGCAGCCCACAAAAGTGAACCCCACGTCATGTAACTGGGCTTATAGAATCACAACCTTCCTTGTTTCTTTTGTATTCCTTCACTGTTCACTAACTCACCAGACATTTGTTATGCACCTACAGCAGTGGTTCTCAAATCTTTGATCCCTGGACACTTTTCTAGCCTTAAAAATTACTGGAAACCCCAAAGAGCCTTTGTGTATGTGGATTATATTTACTAATACTTACTATATTAGGAATTAAAACTGAGAGTGTTTAAAATATTTGTTAGTTCTCTTGAAAATAACAAACCAATGCATATTAACCTAACAGGTTTTATGAACTGTATTTTTAAAGAAAAATCAGTGATGAAAGTGGCATCGCTTTATATTTTTGCAAATCTATTTAATGTCTGGGTTAATACAGATGGATTCTTATATCTGCTTCTGCATTGAATTTGTTCTGATATATTGCTTTGCTTTGAAGTAAATGGGGAAAACATCCCACCTCACACAGATACATATGAATATTTTTATTACCACTTCAGATAATTGTGGATATTCTTTTTAATACTATACCAAAACTCACCAAGTGCTGGCTTCTTAAAGGTTAGCTGCATTGTAAAATCTGAAACTATATCTTGGACTTCAAATGGATCTTTTATCATGTCACATTTAATAACTTCATGTATTGCTCATTTGGAAAAATGGTTTGCTGAGTTATACAGATTGTCAAATGTTGACACTTTTCTCTATAAATATCAAAAAATTTTAATTGTTAATATCACCTCTGATCTCATCAAAAAATCATTAAATATTAGGAAGCTGTCAACCTTATGGTGGCAGACACAATTTTCCAAAATTCTTAATTTGCCTGAATGTTTGAATTTTATCATTGGCAACAGATAGTGTCAGTTGCTTTTCTTGAAATAGCTATCTCACTTTGTCCATTTTTGAGAAGACATCTACCAGATACCTGTCCATTGTTCTTTCAAGTAAAAATGGTATTCTGTGACAAAGGTGGCTGGTTGAGCCTGCAGTTCAATCACAGAAGTGCTCCTCAGGGCAGCCATTGCTCTCCCATTCACAGCGGGGGTGCTTTACATGCACTTCCCGTTTCATCACACAGAATATTAAATAAATGTGTCCTCAAGGGCCTTGATTTAATAAAATTGATTGTTTTTACTGATTCCTCAAGGGCATCCCTAAGTCAGACTGGATTTTTTTTTAACACAAGTGCATAGCAACAAAGAGTACAGTGAGCACTAGTAGAGTTTCGTGCTGCTGCATGGGTTTGTGCAAAGGCACCAGTCACTGTACTTACCATTGCTTTTGCACCATCAGTGCAAATTTAGACACAGTGAAAAAGGCAAATAATATTTTAGTATTATTATGAAAATTATTTTGATTTTTAGTGACTCAGAAAAGGATCTTTGGGGCCCATAGGGGTCCACAGAGCTCACTTTGAAAACCCCTGGCCTACTGTCTGCATAGAATCGTACCCAAGAAAAACACAAAAACTTCTATAACATAGTAGCTTGCCTTCAAAAAGTTTATAATTAAGTTGAACCAAATGAAATTGCCACTTTTGTAGATGCAAAACTTTGAATATTGTCAATTTCATATGGTTCAGACTTTAGAAAATATATACAAGTGTGTGTGTGCATAAGAGACTGTGTGTGTGGTGAATCATGTCATAAATATGGTGTAGATCTAGGAGAACACAAACTAGTATACAACCTGCATGAAATGCAGAGCATTTTAGAGTTTCTAAGTAGAAAGGGACATACTTAGAAACTTTATACAGGTAGGAGAGGTAGAACCCTTTTCAAGTAGGAGAAATAGGGAAGCACAAGTTCAGAAGTACTGTATTTTTCATTCTATAAGATGCACTTTTTGCCCCCAAATTTGGGAGGAATAATGGTTGTTAATACTGCTGTTGAGTTCTGTTTACATTTACATTGGTGAAATATTATGTTATTTATGTTATCAAATATTTTACCACATTTTTGGCTTCAAAATTTTTTTCCTAATTTCTCCTCTAAAACCTAGGTGTGTCTTATGGTTTGAAAAATACAGTAGCTATAAATGTAAATAAAGGATATTTTCAACCCACATGAGGCACAGAGTACTGTTTCTGAGGCATGAAAAATAAGTGATATTGGGGAAGGAACAGACTATTTGAAAGAGTTCTTCAACTGCCATTCCGACAAAGTTAACTTTGATGGAGGAAAATAGAGCAATAGTAGGCATTGTTTATTCCACACACATTGATTCATTCATTCATTGCACACACATGTGTGAAGTGATTACCAGGTAGCAAAGACTGTGCTAGGCCCTGGAGGAGACAAAACTCATATTTTCACCATGGAACTCATATGTTAGCCAGTGAACCAGCTTTGTGCTCGATCACGTAGTAGTGATGGTCCTAAACAGCTGGTCACAACACATTGTTACATGTGTCCTTAATTGTGTTATCAGAATGAAGGTAAGCAATCAACTAATTCAACTTGGGGGCAAAGAGAAAAAACTGCATGTGAGAGATGACTTATGAGATGGAGGGAAAAGAGTTATAAGAGTTGACCAACTAGGAAAAGGGAAGGAATATGCTGGACTGAGGAAATTGCATTAGCAAAGAGAGGCACAGAGATGTGGAAAAAAATGACAGAGATGTTTAAAAATAGAGAATGTGGTTCATTACGATGAAAAAGGAAACATGGGAAGTGTGGTTGGAAGTAAAACTGGAATGTCAACTGGATTCAGGGAGCATAATCCCATAACCTACACTCTGAAAAGGCTTTGGAGACTTATTATGAGACTGTCCTGGCAGATCAGTGGATTGTCCAGAGTGGGAGGTACTACAGGCCTGGAAAACCAAAGACCAGAGATTTCTGAGGACTGGAATCCCTGCAGTGCAGCAGGCATGAAAAGGGAGCAATTTGAGAAATCTTTGGAAGAAGAATTAGTAAAATACTTTAAATAATTGTGGGAAAAGCAAAAAAAATATTTAATGCTTATAGTTTCACCCACTCAGAGCAAGATAATGACATTAAGAATATGAGACATATGGAGAAAAAGCTCTTGGGGAGGGAGAACAAATTTGTTTGGGGATATGTGGAGTTTCCTCTTGGAAACTCAGGAGAAAGGTCAGGACTAAAACATAAATGTGAGAGCTGTTAGGGTACAGGTGATTGTTGAAGAAATGGAGCAGGTAATCACCGATGGGGAAAACATATGGAGTGAGAACTAGTGCCTAGCACAGGAATATATTCTTGCAGACATGGGGGGAATGGATCTTAAGTGGGAAAGAATGAAGTTAAAAGTCAAGAATTTCTCCAGACAAGAAGTGATAAGCACCTACGTTCGAATGGCAGCAGTGGAGATAGAATGAAAAGGACCAATATGACAGATCATTTGTAGAAAATATCTTTGAGGACTTGGGTACTGAAATGGAAGGGGGAAAAAATGAACCAGAAGTTACTGGTATCATGGCAGCTGGATGAAAAAGACAAGCAAGTCTTCCTATGCTATTTTCTCTGATTTGATATCTTTTTTTTCATATTTCTTTTGAGATTTCTGAAGCACCTACTGGCCTAGAACTTAATAATATTTTTCTGAAAGTTGGACGTGTAAAACTCTAGCAATAATGTTTCTATCCAAACATATTACACACAGGGCCACCGGGAACCACCTCTAGTATGTTTCCCTGTGTCCATTTCTGGAGAGCATAGTATTCTAGAGGAGGTCTGAGATGGAGTCCTTAAAAAGTCAGAGATGAGAAGGTTGAGTCTCCCTTTGGGTAGAAACAAAGCACCTGTGTTGGGGAACTGCATCCTCTGGTCCCCTGATTCCCTTGTTTAAATTCTTGCCCTCAACTTAGAAAGCCTTCACCCCTATTTCCCATTATTACCTCATTAAAGGTTAAGTTAAAACCTCATATTCACCAAGAAATCTCCTCTTATGTATCCCTTCCCATTTTGTTCATTTGCATATTCCATACTTTTTTTTAACCCTTTGATCATTTTTTAGACATTTCTTTGCTATTGTTATATGGTTGTAACTCTTCTGAGCAAGTGTGCGTTTTTACATCCCAAACCACCCACTTTCAGCTCATTATTTATTTTCTTTTATTTCCAAAATCACTACTAAAGATTAGCCAAATGGTAGCTATTTAACAATCCTTAAATTAATAAGTAAATATGTATCTAATCTCTTTTAATTCCTTCTTCTCATACACATCCACTTATTCAAAGAGCAAGCATTATATTAATCCTTGAGATTTTAATTGTGAGCAAGAGAGGCATGGTACCTGTCCTCACGGAGCTTGTGGTCTAGTGGCAGAAAAGATGAACAGTTACATGTTAAGTGTGTAAAGTGCTAAAAATAGAATAGGAAGATCAGAGAAGCCTTCCTGGCCAAAGAGACTTTCAAGCTGAGTTCTGAAGCATGAAGATGTAGCTAGGAAAAGGTGAAGAATGTAGAAGGAACTGCTCCAAGTGCCTTTGATGAACTGAGATGTCCATTGTGACCAGAGGTAGAGTTTGAGAGAAGGGGGTAATAAGAGAAGTGGTCACTATGAGGCTGAGTGCCAGTTTTAAGTGTCACATAAGCTTTGTCGAGGAACTTGAATGTTATCCTAATGGTAATTAGGAGATATTAAGTTTTTTTAAGGTGAGAATGGCATGACAATTTTGTAATGTTTATACATAGCTATTTTTAATTATTGAAAAACTAGCACGTGTACCAGCCTAAAAGTGCTCCCCAATAGCAACTGCTATGAACATCTTACATATGTTTTTCTGAGTTTCTATTTACACATACATACATATGTATCATTTTTTACACAAATAAGAGTACACTGTACAAACTGCTCTGCATCTTTTTCTACTTGCCAATGTAACATGAAGAATTTGTCAAATGGCCTGGTGAAAATTCATCTTATTATTTTTAACTATAGCTTAATACTTCAGAATATGGGTTTTATATATCACTTAGCCAGACACTACTGATGCTATAATAAGCACCCTCATTTATTTATCTTCGTGTAGATATATCAATGCTTCTGAAGGACATGTTTCTAGGAGTAGTAATGTCTAATTAAAGGAAACTTATTTAAAATTTTAAATGGATAAAAATGTTTAAATTTTAATAGATATTCCAAATTTTCCTCCAAAGAGGTTCTGCTAATTTATATAGCCATCAATAGGGCTGATTTTACCCACATGCTCAAATTTTAATATTTTTCTCAATCTGATAAATAAAAAATGATACTTAATTTTAATTTGCATTCCTTTACAGTGAGGTTAAGCATATTTTCTGATTCTTAAAACCTGTTTTATTTTTATGCATATTTGCTACTTATATACTTTGCTCATACTTCTTTCAGATACACATTTATGTAAGGCTTTATTTATTTATTTATTTATTTTTTGATGGTATATATATTTTTCCATTTATTTTTTATTTTAATTGTTGTTCTTATACAGTTTTCTGTCTTCTATACCCATCCCAGCCCACCGCCCCAGCCCTCCCCAGCTCCCTCTCATTTCAACCCCCCCTAGCTTTTGTCCATGTTTCTTTCATACTTGTTGCTCTAAACCCTTCCCCTTTTCCCCTGAAATTCCTATCCCTCTCCTCTCTTGTTCTCAATTTCAGTGTCTTTGGTTATATTATGCTTGTTTGTTTGTTCTGTTGATTAGGTTCCCATTAAAGGTGCAATCATATGGTATTTGTCTTTCACCTCCTGGCTTATTTCACTTAGCATAATGCTCTCCAGTTCCATCCATGCTGTCGCGAAGGGTAGGAGCTCCTTCTTTCTTTCTGCTGCATAGAATGTATGGAAGGCTTTATTGATTAGCAACATTATTTGCACTATACATTGCAACTATTTTTCCCAGTTAATAATTTATCATCTTTTTATTTTATTTGGTTATTTTACTCAGGAGATTTTTTTAAATTTAGATACTCATTTATCAATCTCCTCTTTTATCATTTCTTAAACTTTTTATTGTTCAATAACAGTTATCTCCTTCCCCCCATTATTCTCCTCAACCCTACTCCCCTATTGTCTTTGTCCAGGTTACTTGAGGACCCTTCCCCTTCTTTCCTCCACTATCCCCTCCCCTCTCTCCTATGATTACTCTCAGTATGTTCTTTATTTCCATGTCTCTGATACTATTTTGCTTGCTTATTTGTTTTGTTGATTAGGTTCCACTTATAAGTGAGATCACATGGTATTTGTCTTTCACTGCCTCGCTCATTTCACTTAGCATAATGCTCCCCAGTTTCATCCATGCTGTTGCAAAGGGTAGGAGTTCCTTCTTTCCTTCTGCTGCATAGTATTCCACTGTGTAAATGTACCACAATTTTTTGATCCACTTATTTACTGATGGGCACTTAGCCTGTTTCCAGCACTTGGCTGTTGTAAATTGCACCACTGTGGACACTGGGGTGCATATGTTCTTTTCAATTGGTGTTTCAGGATTCTTAGGGTATAATTACAGCAGTGAAATTGCCAGGTCAAAAGGCAGTTACATTTTTAGTTTGCTGAGGAAATTCCATACTGTCTTCCACAGTGGCTGCACCAGTCTGCATTCCCACCAACAGTGTACTAGGGTTCCCTTTTCTCCACAATCTTGCCAGCACTTGTTATTTGTTGATTTCTTAACAATAGCCATTCTGACCAATGTGAAGTAGTATCTCATTGTGGTTTTAATTTGCATCTCTCTGATGGATACTGAGTGATACTAGTGATACTAGTATATCCTAGTGATACTAGGATACTGAGTGATACTGAGAATCCTTTCATAGGTGTCTGGGCCCTCTGTATATCACTAGGATACCTAGTGATACTGAGAATCCTTTCATAGGTGTCTGGGCCCTCTATATATCCTCCTTGGAGGAGTATCTGACTATAATCAAAACAGTCTGATACTGGCATAAGAACAGACACATAGACCAATGGAACATAATAGAGAGCTCAGAAGTAAACCCATGTCTATATGGTCAAATAATATTCAACAAAGGGAGCAGGAGCATAAAATGGAGTAAAAATAGCCTCTTCAACAAATGGTGTTGGGCGACCTGGACAGCTATGTGCTAAAAAAAATGAAACTCAACCACCAGCTTATGCCATACACAAAAATAAACTCAAGATGAATAAAAGACTTAAATACAAGTCATGACACCCTCAAGGTCCTAGAGGAGAACATAGGCAGGAAATTTTTAGATAGTCCATGCAGCAATATTTTCACTGATATGTCCCCTAGAGCAAGGGACATAAAGGAAAGAATAAACAAATGAGACTTCATCAAATTAAAAAATTTCTGCATGGCTAAAGAAAACATCAGCAAAATGAAAAGGACACCATTTATATGGGAAAATATATTTGTCAATGATACCTCAGAGAAAGGTTTGATCTCCAAAATATATAAAGAACTCATATGACTTCATACCAAGAAGACAAACAATCCAATTTAGAAATGGGCAAAGGATCTTTTACCAATTTTGAAAAATGGTTTGGAAGGATCTTCCTTCTGTAACATGGAAAATGGATCAATCAGAGTGAGGTAAAACCAAATAGGAGATTGTTAGGATCATTCTATAAAGAAATGATGGTGCCCTGAACTAGGAAAGTGGCAGTGGGAATAGGTGGAAATTAACACATTTGTGAAATAGGAGGTAAAAGCTTCTGAGCTTGGAGATCAGTTGGACATGGGAGAGGGAAGAAGTATGCTTCAGAGATGAGACAAAGGTTTCTAGCTTGGGTAACTGAGTAGATGGTTCATTAAGATGGGCACCCAGGGAAGAATATAGTATTTGGTTTCAGGGAGACTGTAGAAGCCAACTTCAGCTTGAGACACATAGAGGTTGAGGCGCCTATGGAATGTCTGAAGTAGATACTTGGTATATGGGTCTGGAGTTCAGTATAACAACAAATTTGAGTCACCAGCAAATAGATGCTAACTGAAGCCATGAAAATGAATGAGACCACCCAGGATGCAGTGGGTGAAAGATAACATAGTGCTGAAGTATAACAGCATACTACAGACTGAGAAGTGGGAGAAGGCCTGGAAGAGGGTAATGTTTTTGAAGTAAAGGAAAGAAAGTGTATATTTTACAATTTAACTTGGTGTTGGCAGAGCTGAGCCTATGTATAAACTACTAACAGGATCCCAGCAGGCTAAAAGTGTACTCAAATTATTAAACAAATGCAGCTATAGACAGCTGCAAAAGCAAAACAGAACCACAAGAAAGCAATATTAAGTGTGAATAGAAGTAAATGTGGAAATTTATGAGAAAATGCTTTTTAAATATATTTTATTGATGATGCTATTACAGTTGTCCCATTTCTCCCCCATCATTCCCCTCCACCCTGCACACCCCCTCCCACCCACATTCCCCTCCTTTAGTTCATGTCCATGTGTCATAAGTTCTTTAGCTTCTACATTTCCCACACTATTCTTGCCCTCCCCCTGTCTATTTTCTACCTACTGTTTGTGCTACTTATTCTCTGTACCTTTTTCCCCCTCTCCTCCTCCCACTCCCCTATTGCTAACCCTCCATGTGATCTCCATTTCTGTGTTTCTGTTCCTGTTCTAGCTGTGTGCTTAGTTTGCTTTTGTTTTAGGTGTGGTTGTTAATATCTGTGAGTTTGCTGTCTTTTTACTGTCCTATTTTTTATCTTCTTTTTCTTAGATAAGTCCCTTTAACATTTCATATAATAAGGGCTTGGTGATGATGAACTCCTTTAACTTGACCTTATCTGAGAAGCACTTCATCTTCCCTTCCATTCTAAATGACAGCTTCGCTGGATAGAGCAATCTTGGATGTAGGTCCTTGCCCTTCATGACTTGGAATACTTCTTCCCAGCCCCTTCTTGCCTGGAAGGTCTCTTTTGAGAAATCAGCTGACAGTCTGATGGGAACTCCTTTGTAGGTGACTGTGCCCTTATCCCTTGCTGCTTCTAGAATTCTCTCTTCATTTTAACCTTGGCTAATGTAATGATGATGTGCCTTGGTGTGTGCTTCCTTGGGTCCAACTTCTTTGGGACTCTCTGAGCTTCCTGGACTTCCTGGAAGTCTATTTCCTTTGCCATATTGGGGAAGTTCTCCTTCATTATTTGTTCAAATAAGTTTTCTACTGTTGCTCTTTCTCTTCCCTTCTGGTACCCCTATAATTCAGATGATGGAATGTTTAAAGATGTCCTGGAGGTTCCTAAGCCTCTCCTCATTTTTTCGAATTCTTGTTTCTTCATTCTTTTCTGTTTGGTTGTTTCTTTCTTCCTTCTGGTCCACTTCATTGATTTGAATCCCAGTTTTCTTGCCATCTCTATTGGTTCCCTGTGCGTTTTCTTTCATTTCACTTATTGTAGCCTTCATTTGTTCAACTAATTTGTGAGCAAAATCAATCAATTCTGTGAGCATCCTGATCACCAAGACTTTGAACTGTTCATATGATAGGGTAGCTATCTCTTGCTCACTTAGATGAATTGGCTCTGGGGCTTTGATTTGTTCTCCCATTTGAGCCACATTTTGGGTTTTTTTTTTAGGGGGGGTTAGGTCAGGGCTGTTACATAGTGAGGGGCAGAGCCAATTCCCTTGGACTATTTTTTTTTTTACCTGCCCTGTTTAGACTGCCTAGAACTTTATTTTACAGGTGACCACTGTTGGTCCTTGCTTTCTTATCCTATCAACCTACCAATATTAATTTGTATATACAGTTAACCTAATCCCAATTCCACTGGGTTATTCTACTCTGTTATCTGTGAAATGAGTAGATTTCACAGATAAATACTTATGTTAATCATCTCAGATAAGAACTTTATTTAATAATTCTTAAGGATTATGTCTGCATCCCTATATATTCAGTCAATAATATTATGAAAGTGCTGTATGTTATGCTAAAACTTAATTGTGCTCTTATCAAATGTTCTCAGTATTATTTTAAGAAGAGAGAAAAATGGGTCATAATTAAAACAAAAATATAACATTTTACTTAACTTGAAAATGTAAGCTGGGATTTTAATATTTTGATTTTAGAGTGAAAATGCCTACCTAATTCTTGCTGTTGGTTTCCTTTGCAAAATTGCCCATTGAAACTCCTTTTACATGGATGAGCGACAAATCATACCAGCTCAATGCTGCTGAGTTCTCTTACTGTAATTGAAATCACATTAAAGTCAGGTATAGTACCAGCGTGAACTACAAACACCTCTTCATTCAAGGAGAGAGATTACAGTAAGTGGCAGAGACCAAATTAACTGTCTTTCTTGTGCTGTAATGCATTTCTGTAAATAAGAAATATACTTACATTGAATATATTCTGACTTCAGAAACTTATAATTTGAAATTAGAGACCTCCAGAAGTATTTTGGAAAGACTTTTAAACCTGGACAACTCCCTGCTGTTATAAAGGCTGATGGTGCTTCTGAACCGTAACAAGGAGATTTTATATAAGACTGTTCTTACTGGAACCTGTTTTATATAAGAACATACTTAAAAAGCTAATTTCTTTTCTCCTTTTCTCACAGCTATCCACAAAGTGTGACTAATAATAGATTTAAATTTGCTAAGTGCATTCACTCCTTTGTGCCATCATAAAGAGAATCTATTACTGTAAAATTGAGGCTTAGTTCCAAATTGCGCCATTATGAAGTTTTCTTCCAGCAATGTTTTGTCTCTAATACACTTCCCTCATTGTAATTCTATTGCAAACCTGATGTCTAGCATCAAGTCTCACAATAATTATTTTAAATTGCTACTAGGAACAGTAGTCCTGGTGGGATATATTACTACCATTCTAACAAGATGAATTTCAATGCACTTGTAACCTTATTATAGTATATTATTAAAAAAAGAAAATCTTTGAGTTTTATATATATGGACATGCATGTAATACAAAAATAATTTTCATAAACTTCAAAATACTTTATATTGAACCAATTATAAGTCACAAGAACAAATTAGGATATCTAACTACATGCCCCATTAATATCATGCTGGGTGACTTGAAATGAATAAATAATTATAAATATAAGATAATAGTAATGCTGCTGCTTAGAAAAATTATGCATGGTAATCATATATTTACATGATATATATTAATGATAATGTAAATTAGATTACCATAGAATAAAGGCACCAGAAAACTATTAAAAATGAAGCAGACACAAACTTTACTTTTAATTTAATCTTCCCCAAGGTTTTGGTGTCACTTAAATAAATGAACTACCCCAAAACTGTGTTTAAACATAATTTATGGTATAATAGAAACTTCAAAAAATTCAAACATATATGTTCAGCTGTCTAAAACATTGAGTCATTAGTTGGCTAATACATCATAGATGGGAATACTGCTAGAGAACAATGTGGAAAGCTCCGGAAAACTTTTGAAGTCACTCTGAAACTTTAGCGATTGTTTAACAGCAGTATTGCAAAATACACTGTGTGTTTCATGAGTGATTTCACATCCTGACTGGGGGCATTCTAAGCTTCACCTTACTGATAAGTTGTCTACAGGCTTACAAACAATTGAGAAGATGATCAATTTAGATTCACTAAAAGTATGAATCTTGAATTTGAGACTTAAAAAATTATTGTGAAGAAATAGTAGAGTCATGCTTCTCTGTTATAGATAAAATAACAGTCTGAGGTCAAAAGTTAGTTCAATCTTAGTAATTTAAATAAGTTGGCACATAAAATTGGGAAGAAAGTCCGTGTGTCAAATCTGTATCTGCAGGAATTCTTTTTTTTTTTTAATTGTTCATATACACTTAGCTACCTAACAAAATTTAAAGTTACTCCCCAGAGTCAACCAAATGGGAAAAGTAAGTCTACATACTTTACAAAAGGGGCAGTTGAATTGCATTAACAATGTAGCTTTTTACCTTATATAATAATGGAATGAACTGTTATTACACACCAGCCAGCATGGAGCTACCTGTCGAGTAGTGAGAGACTGCACCAAAATGCTGCTGGCCCTCTTCTTATCATCCAGTGTCCACTGGTGTGCAGTAACACAGCCATTCTGTAGTATTTCCAGCATAAAGAAAAATCTAGAAATATATGAGTAGGTCTGGGCATTACCTTGTAGAAACCTAAGGAGGTTCTCTTCTCACTATTAGGTCACTCCTCACACTATTGATACTGTCTTGAAGCTTAGTTTAAGCAATCATTTTTCAGTGCCCTAAACCTGATGTCACCTACTACTGATTGGGAAATGTTGGTGTATGTCAGTCCATGTGTCATTCTCTTTGCTTTTCCTCCTTTATAAGTAGGTGTGCATTTTCTTAAATGTACTGTAATGTTATTAGAATAAAACAAAATCCAAGGTGAAATGCCTATTGTTAACAATGTTTTTAGTCATAGATCTGTCCTTTAAATGATCAAATGTAATGTATTATTATATGGACAAATGCCTCCATAGAACTAAGTATAAGATTTCACCCCGTATTTTCAGGTTGGGGGAAAAATCCAAGTTAATGGAAACATGATTAGAAACAGAAGGTGTCTTGGCTCTCAGTTTTGTTAATCAAAAAAAAAAAAAAATAACACCCCTCATAAACCTTTTACAATTTTCTACCAATACCATGCTTTTCCTCATTTTGAATTAAAAGCTTTTTTTTTGTAAGATCCAAATAGGACCAGTTGTTCAGAAGAGCATATTAAATGAATATTTCCTAAGAGCATGACTGAAAAAGTATGCTGACCCTGTGCTTATCAATGCCTTTTGAAATCAGTACTGATTTTTAAAGGCTGATATAGAAAGTTGTTATTTCTAATATCAAACACATGTTTCCTTCCATTCCGTTGCATTTCTTGACAATGGAGTTTTGAATTAACTCTTTGAATGCTGTGTTAAATACTCACCAACAATTAACTTCGTGATTGGAAATGTATTCTCACAGCCTCCAAGTAAAATTGATTTTAGGCAATTGAAATCTTCAGAAGAAAGGAACTACGTGCAAACTAGCCAAAATCCAAAATCATAAAGAACTAACAATATGCATTCTTTCCAATTTCCTTATCTTGCGTGACCCTCAGTCACGTGGATCGGTCCTTACACCACGTATTCCCAGCGCCCTTCCCCATTCTGTTTGAGTTGACCTGGGATAGGAATGAAGACTCTTTTTTCCTTCAATAAGCTTAGATGGGCTGAGAAGCATTTAATTTATCTCAAATCCAACTTTTTGTATTTAAGGCAATTGGGAGGAAAGAAAAAAATAAAAGGTTTGGGCACGATGCTTTGGAGAACTCAGTGAGCTGGTGGCACAAATCTGAACAGAACCCAGTTTTCTATCATTTTACCCGCTGTGTCTGTGTTTGTGAGTGTGATGGGGATGTTTTGGCTCAAAATAGGTTTCCTTTCTTAAAAAAAAAACAAACAGGTTAGTTAAACATAGAGTGTGTGTGATGTGATGTATTTGATTGACAATGAATAAAAATAGTTAATTTACATCTCCCAGAAGCACATAGCAAAGAGATCACAGGCCTGTAAACGACCCCAAGATCTCTAATCTAGCATATTCCTTCCTAGGAAGAACTACACCTCCTGTCTCTTAGAAAGAGGATTTATTTTTATCTCAGGTATCTCATAGAAAGAGGTTTCTCTAACTGCCCCTGTTAATCTCTTCCAATGCTCAATATAGAAACACTATAATTAGTGTAAATTTTTAGTTGTAATGTGTGTCCCTTTCCTTTCTTTTTCCTCATTAGAAACAAAATATAGCATTTTTCATTAATTTAAATATCCCACTAATTCATAAGGAAATTACATTGAACTAAATTTGTATAAACAGATTTTTAATTATTACAGAGATGAATATTAATTTCTTAGAAGCAAGTACAAGCTACAGATCTAGAGTAGTGATTAGTACCCCTTTTTTCTTTTGGAAACAGGAATTCCTTTGAAGTTCTAAGAAAAGCTTTCTGCTTAGAAACATGCAACATATGCATATACCTCCCAAATTTGCATGTACTTTAAGGAGGTTCATGGACCCTGAAAGCCTCCTATGTTAATAAACACTAATCTGGTGGTAAGAGACCATCCCTGAAATACTGGTGCCCAGTACATTTTCTCATACATTAAAGAGGCAAATTATCAACAAAGCTCAAATGGTATAAAACACTAATTCATTAATATTTTAGAAATCAGAAGATGAAAATTGAACTGTATTGACCATACTGAAATTTTCACTTATACTTTCTAATGGTTTGTGCAGACTATTTATATATAAGAAAAAAAATAGAGTGATTATCCTTAACCACTACAAAAGTTAATGATAAGGCCAGCTCATAAATTTCAGAAGGGTTTTTTTGTTTTGGGGGTTGTTTTTTTTTTTTTTTTTTTTTTTTTGAGGTCTCAATACCCAGAGGTTCAATGGTGAGAGAGGTGAACAAGAAGGAGATGACTGTATTGAAATGACTAACTCGGATTGGCCCATGTCTGGGAAACATGCACATTATGCCTTGATTTGCTACTGAGGCTGCCACTCCCTTCACGGATCATATAGGTGTTAAAACCTATTTCCAAAATAGCTCCTCATTTTATAAAACAATCCCAATCGTCCTTGACTTGATCCTTTACTAAGAGAATCAAATCCAAGTCAATAACTCAGGGAGGAAAAATCTATACAGGCATACTTCCATAAAATGGCCATATTTCTGAAATGTTCTAGGTAAATTGATTTTATCCTAAAGATTCAAGCATGATAAAAGTACAATGCAAAATCACCTTATGAATAACAATTTTAAAAATAAAAAAATATGTTTACTTCTCCTCTCCCCCCTCGCCATCAGTTTTTTGCCTCTACAATAATGAGCAATGACTTTTCTCATGACACCTCTTCCCTGTGGGCAGGATGCCGCTGGGTCTCATGGTGAGGTCTCCACCTTCCATAACTGCATCAGGCTGCCTCTTCCACTCTGCTGTTCAAGCATTCTACTGTTTCCAAAAATTTTCCTTAAGTGTATTATCTCTGTAGATCCTCTTAATGCTTAGTATCCAGGATATGTGTTAGGTTTTCTTATAAAGCTTCTGCATATAATATATCAAACTAGAATTGCTATAATTAGAGAGGCTTGGTACAAAAAATCCATTTTTGCCCAGCATCAAGAAGCTTATCTCATCACCTATTTTGCCATTCCCATAGGGTATAAAGTCTTATATTCTCCTATTCCCCTTCAATCACATGTCATTGCAATGAATAAATATTTACTAATACCTATGAATATGAATTCAAAGAGATTTAAGACATGGTTTGGTCCCTGTGCATACTGTCTAGTTGGGAAGGTAGGGCATGAATAGCATAGACTGTATGAGACATGATACCCTCTTATTTATCTATTTACAAATCCAAATTTATACACATTTATGTTGCTTAAAGGGAGATACATCTGTACCCCGTGAGTCACCATGCCTTTTCACTAAGCTTGTGTCTTCTAGCATAATGAACAATAATGTGATAATATAGTGACATACAAGTGTGACTTCAGGCTAGAGACAGAGCAGTCTCATGGGTACCTCGATGGAATGAGATACAGAAGACAGGGACTCTCATCTGAGAAATGCCCCTGACATTTAATGTGACCTCAGACAAGTGACTTAACCTCTCAGTTTTGAGCTTTATGATCTGTAAAGTAAGCTTAATTAAACTTGCCAACATCATAGAGATGTTATGAAATCTAGCTAATTAAAGCTCATTAAATATTTTGGAGATATAAAGTGCTTGCTTTGCAGTCCTAACCAAGAAGGGAAAAAAGGTTTTGTATGAAAATACTAATTTTTATAAGAGATTTGCAAAAAGATAATACTGATGCCCTCTAGAGCCTAGTTGGAGGGATGAATGTGCACCGATCGATCAATAGTCTCTTATTTGGTTATTTTGGTGACTAATAGCTCTTAAGACAAGCTGGATAAGATGAAGTATTCATTTGTGACCACAGAAGAAAGTAAATCTAACTGGTCCCCCTGGAATTGAACCAATGACCTGGGTCTCATTAACACTATCAGCTAACCCAGGTCTCATTAGCACTATCAGCTAACCAACTAAGCTAATTGGATACCACATTGATAATAATACATTTGAACATGGTTTGGTCCATTTTTCCCAAAGCTTTCCCTAGATTTAATTTTCATAACCATAAAAAATAGTTTGAGCAATTAGAGCCAAAGACAATAAGCTAGACACTATTAGATATCACTAACATCCAAGGGGCTAACTCTTTCTGTCCCCAACAGCCCTGGAGTCCTTGGTACATTCTTGGCCGCTGTAGGAAAGAAAGTGAAGTTTGAGAGTGACAAGGCTAATAAGCCCCAGCTCCTCCTGATGAGATTAGAAAGGGCTCTTGTGCATCTCTTGCTCACTAAGACACTTATTGACAAGAATTAGAAATTGTTCTGGTGTCTGTGTCCTTTGGCGGCTAATAAAGTAACGATGAAGATGCATTGTGCTACAGAAAACAGTCCTAAGTACTAAACAAAAAAGCCTCAACCCTGAGCTCATAACTTCTCCTCTCGGGATTGATTATATCTTTCGGCTGAGATCAGGAAGCAAGACTTAATGAGGAACTGAGTTTAGCTGGGACCATTTCTGTAATTCTTAGTTCTTTGAACTTTCAGGCAAGGTTAATATACGTGCTATTTCATGGAATAAAACAAAAAATACATGATGTTGAAATATTCCTTTTCTAGCAATACAAGAGTAATAGAATCCTGCAGTGCTAACAAAGTAGTATGTAAATCTTAGGGTGTGTACTTCAGGGTCCAAGTGGAATAAATGGCCTATTTGGCCCAAACTAGGTAAACTTGAATTCTGCAAAACTAAATGCTGGAAATTAGCTCCATAATGTATTAACTGAAATAATAATGTTCCGGACATAAAAAAAGATGGAAATTAAACATCTAGTTATAAATACTGTGTCTGCACAATGTGCTGCATGCACCGCATGTGTTAGAATTTCTTCTCAGTTCTTTTTTTAATCTTTTATTCATAGCATTGCAGGTGATGAAAAATTTATGCCTTGAGTCTGGCATTGAAATTAAATGCAAAATGAAAACAGAAGCAGTTTATACTGACAGCTTAAATATCTTTATCTAGCATACGGTTGCACTATAAAAATCACTGGGTGACTTTTTAAATCTCCCACATGTAAAAAAAAAAAAAAACAAGAGTTGTACAATAATGAATAAAGTTATATAGCTAAGATATCAACAAAAAGTTGTATTTTATTACCATTTTGTTAATTTCATTTTGCTCTGTTTTGCTGTTTTTGTTTAATGGCATAGGCAGATGAACATAAGCTTTCAAAAATACTGCACAACTTCATCGTTGATATTAATTCCTCAGAGTGGCAGGAAACAATTGATTTTTGTAGTATATTTAGTGACTGTGATTTCTCTGGTAGGTTTATATCTTAAGCTGAATAGAAAACATTAATCTCTACTTAAGGTAATTATGCTGTAGTAAAGGTTAATTATTCAAGTGAATCAATTTGTTCATCACTGTATTAATATGAGTGATGCTTTGGAAGAATGGCGATAATTACAATAGAATCCATAGTTAGTAGGTATGTGAGTTTTCAAGTGTATTTCCTTCCTTAAGATAGTTGCAGGTAATTCTGGACACATTATTTAATTAGTCACAACTCCATTCACAAAATGGGGACCCCTGTTAAGTGGTTTCTGTTTTTCTAGAGACATTAAGTCTTTTGTCCTAGGCATATGTGTATATGCCATGCCCCATTCAGATGTTCTCTGTGGCTTTTGTTGAACTAATGAACTCAAATAGTTAGCTCATAATGTCAATTAATTGAGGAAAACAAATGCCTGTCAGTTTGTGAATAATGCACGCAGGTTTAAAATACATTGTCTAGATGTTTTATATTTCTATATATTTATGAGAATTTAAGAAATAAGTATAGCATTTAAATGAGTAAAGCATGAAATTTAGAACTGTCTACAGTCACAGAAAGCACCAATACTAAAAAGCCACTTAGATTTCCAAATTTAGAAGACTTCAGCCCACAGCTTAAAATATTTTACACTCAGCCTCTGATCTGTAGCTTTTGCCTGGATGTTTTATGTAAACATACTATGTATAATTATGCAGATAATTTTATACAGTATTAATTGAGCTAAGAGCAGAGTGAAAGTTGTTTAATGTGGCAATTCATTTACATTTTAATGATTTAATAGCATAAGATTACCAAATCAAATTAAAATATCTCTGACCATTATATTATGTTGTGTGAAGAGTTCAAATAGTTGTACTGTTCTGAATATATTTATCACATCCTGTTACTGACAACCAAAAGGAATCTTGAAATACCCATATTGAAAGAATTAAAAACCATTTTCAGTGTTTTTTAATCTAACACTAAATATACTTAAAGAGTGGGGCCCAAAAGAGTATGGCTTGACACAACAGATATCAGATTTTTTAAAGTATGCTTAATATCTGTTTTCAGCATGTAAATTGTTGAGCTGGCCTGCATCTTTGAAATGAAGTTGATAAGATATATTACTTTTTTTGTAGGCATCCTATATAAAAAAACAGTTGTGTTTGATTTATTCCTCTTTAATATAGGAAGAATAATTCAAGGTATTTATTCTGGGAAGCGAGTGGATGTACTAACTTTTACATGTAAAGATAACATCTAAAGCCACTCACCAAATCAACCAATTTCAGTTTAACATTTCTTTCTTTCTTATTTCTTTTATCATGTACAGATTTAATATCATCAGGAATAAATCTAAATTGTTTGCTCCTTTCCTCCTAATTCCTGAAGCAATGTAAAAGCCTGGAGAGGTTTGAAATGACAGGATTACAAGCAGTCTTTTGCATACATGGCCTTTAGGGATAAGCAGCTACCTTGCATCTAATAAACAAGAAAGTGAATTCGTTGAATAATGAATTAAGTGGCATAAGTTGTGATAACAAGGAGCAAATGTAACTTCAGACAAATGGTATTTGCTTTGTGTGGGGTTATCTGAGAGGGCTGATGCTCTGCCAAGGGAGACTGAAAAAAGGCTCATTATATTAAGATGTTCTTTTACAGAACACAGGCTAAAATAATCTTGCAGTTTTCCCCCATTTGCTGAGCTCCTTTGTGAGCTTCCATCCAATCACCCACCTCCACCAGGGGGATAACTAGGATTCTTTTAGACTGTTGAGTGCTGTTTAAAATGAAAATTCCTAGTGAGTTTTAGATGGGTCACTCAACAATTAAATAAAGATGTTTAATTGGTTCATCTGTATTAGGGTCAGCAGCTGGCTACAGAATAAAAGGTTGCAGCGCCCCCATTGCATAGTTCTAAACCAAATTAAATTATTAATCTACTCGTTGCTTCAATGTGGCTTCACAGGGATTCCTAACCTGCCATGCTGAATAAAATGGAATGACTGCTTTACATTTTCATTATGGAAAGTTATATTTTAAATTGCAAATGCTCTCCTATTTAAGCTTGCATTGCGTATCTCATTGGATATGTAGAAAGTCTTCAACAGTCACTGCTTATAAGTCATTTTGTTAATTTCTTATTGTAGCTAGAAACTATGAAACCACCAACAAAGGTGACCTGCATGCAGTGCCCACTCTCTAGCTAGAACCAATTGAGCCATGAAAGCAAAGTCCAGAGAATTAGGGGCATTATCTTTGACTCTTAAATTCAAAAGATATAATTAAATAAATATGTTACAAGAGGCTTTGGATAATACAACCAAAGTTATTTTAATGATAACAGTTCCTGCCAGGGATGAGAGTCCTAGTTTTTGTGATCTTTTATAATTATTTTGATTTTTTTTTTGTTATATAACCACTCTAAAGTGATTATTGGCTTTGTGGGGGAAAATGCTAGCTGCATTTGGTTTTCTAATAAATTGTTAATATCTTAATAATTATTGATACATTCTATTTTGATTGTTAATCTAGTCTGTTCATTGATTCATCAAAGCATATTTAGTGGACATCTACTGTGTTCCAAGCATATTTGAGGAGCCATATGAACAAGTGGAAGTGAATGATTAAAGTTCACTTCTATTCTGGGGTTTACAGTGGGAAGAAACAAAACAATAAATGAGTACATAAATAAATTAGCAAGAAAGTAGCAGAGCAAAGTATTGGAACAGAAGCAAGATATAGAGTGACCCCCAAAAGAGGCTTTTGCAGACAGGATTGTCAAGGAAGGTCTCTCTAAGGAGGAAGCATTTTTTGCTGAGACCTCAGACATGAGGAGAGCATTCCAAGCAAGGAGAAGAGCAAGTACCAAAGCCCTGGAGTGGGAATGAGGTTGCCATACCTGAGAAACAGAAACCAGCAAGGTTGGCTTCTTGGGCACGCACCCTGGGTGGCCACACAGGGTTGCACGCTTAGAAGGGCCCCAGTTTAAGGCTCTCCTGTTGCCATCTTGGAATTCTTATGTTCCTGTAAATTATGCAGCCAGGCCTGGAAAGAAATCTAATATAGTTAGAGGGGTGTGTATGTGCATGCACCTGCACGTGTATGTTTCGGAATGGGGCAGGTGTGCACAAATAACATAAGGTCAGTAAGTGATACTTCTGGGCATTAATATAGTTTATGAAGGACTAGTTGCACTTTACAATGCAGCCATTTTTGTCTGCTGTGTAGAAAGTGGAAACACTATTTTGTTCTATATTTAGCCAAATCTTCACATACGGATGATAAACTCCTCAAGGGTAATCTTGATCTCTTCTGTATATTGTGTACACTTCATAGCACTGTGTGATTAGCTATTCCACAAACACTAATTGCAGCTAAAAGGAATTTGCCTTCTCTTTTAACCCAATAGCGCTTTTCTGAAGAAAAAAAAATAAGGCATTTAGTGTTCATGTTGAATTCTTGCTTTCTTCCATAGTTAAATTGTAGTACCAAATCTGCACGACCATTCAACACTCAGGCTGAATCATATCAAATTGCCCGTATTCAACCATATTTTGGATACAGAAAATGGCAATTTCAATAGTTCATAGCAGACTGAAATTGCAGGTTTATTTAAGGAAGTAAAATAGAAATCTGACAAGCATCTTTGTAACCCCTGCAGGATTTACTTAGAAGAGAAAAAAACAAGCGCAGGGCTGTTCGTTCATGCAGCACACTGCGCAGGGCTGTCAGATCTGTGCCGGTGGGCCTCCTCGGAGGGGAACCCACCCTGCAGCAAGCCTTTCTTCCAGTCAGCAAAGCCTCTTCCCCCAATAGTTGAGTCTATGGCTCGACACTCACTTTCTACTCCACTCTGCATTATAGCGAGGGGTCAATAGCCAGGAATTACTGTGTGAGTAGCCTAAGTGCCTGCTGTAGTTCAGAGCTGCAACAGGTCACAGGGCTTTGGTCCACACATTGTTATTTACGTATGACCTTTCCTCTGAGCAAACCTATTTGCATTTACTGATGGTTATGATGATTTACCCATTGAGTACTAAGTACAATGGCATTATGGGATCATGTGACAGAATCTGGCCAGCAGGGGTTTATGTCATATCAGGATGTCTCTGGTCAGTACTAAGAGGTGATTTTATGATCCATGCTGACAAATTCTCAAAATATCTTCTGCATGAGGTGCTTTTGTTGTTTGCTTCTTAAATTTTCTTTTGCTAATTGGTTCTAGATAATCACTGTCAAGTTGCTTCTTACCTGGCATTCTTTTGCATTTTAGCAATACACTAAAATCCATTAGTTTATTATTGTTCCATTTCTGTGTTTTATTACTTTCTTTGGATTCCCCAAATCTCCTACAGATTGAACCACACTTTGAACCACACTTTGAACATTTTGAACCTAACAACACCTTTTTAAGTCAGTAATGAAATTATGAAGTACTTTCTTAGTAATCTAACTAAAATTAAAAACTCCTAAGAAGTTTTTGTCTTACCTCAAAAACATTTTTTAAATATATTTATTCTTTCCTGTCTTATTTTCTCAGTAACTGTCCTTGGCCTTCTGCTGACAGGTAACTACATATTATCTACTCAATCCCAGGCCCTTGAAGAAGTTTGCATTTGGTTATTTTCCTATGCTCAAGCTACACAGGACCTCCAAATTTCTAAAGTGAAAAAAAATCCAACCATTTGAAGAATGTAATCTATATAGTTTCCCCCTGAACTTTACCTTGGCACTAGAAATCTTCCTTGAATGAACGAACGAGTGAATGAATGCTCTCAAGGAACTTCTGTCTAGTGATGGAATCAGACACTGATAGCAAAATAAGATGTGCTCTGATAAAGGGAGCTACAGGCATTTACAGATATTTAGACCAGGGACTTGCGATCTGGTCATGGGGAGTCAGGGAAGGCTTCCTGACATTCAAGCTGAAATTAAATCTATTCAGAAAGTCTGTCCATCTCACTTTCCCCCAGGTTCATGCAACCGTAAACCAGCGGCTGATGGACTCCCTCCAAGATTGCTTTCCACGTAGCACCGTGCCCTTTCCCGTGTTCTAGTCCTTTCCGTGTTCCATCCCTGAAGCACTGTTCTCCTCTCTGGCTGCAAAAGGCTTGTTTAAACATTCCATGTTGCTTTATCACCAACCAAAAGTTGTATGTTCTGTGATTGATTACATTGGGCACATGAATTTTGAGAAAAGTTGTACATAATGTGGTAACTGCTTTGTTTGAAGGCAGCTTTTAGAGACAAAGTGCACTTAATCCAAAGGAGTAACTTTCCAATGTCGGGATTTCAGCAGCTGGCTATGGCAGGTGATGGAAGGTATTCTTTTGAATCAGGTGCTATTCGGGAGTTTCTCCCATATTCCACTAAGTAGCAAACTGCACACATTTGCCACCATTTTGTACCTCAAGAACTGAACTTCTCATTTATTCAATGGAGAAAATAAAGATAAGGAAAATAAAGAAGTGAGGAAAATTAAAGAGGTTTAGGAGCGAAGTGGAAAAAACAAGGACCAGATTCCTTCTGCCTTCCTTTCCAATTGTTTTTCTGCTGCTTAGAATAAGCGGCGTCTGTGCTCTACAGCCGGCCTTACCCAGGTGAGGCAGCATGACGTTGTGTGCAAGGGGCGTGGACTCTCGTATCCCGGTGTTTGGGGTTTGAATATTGGTTTTGCTCCTGGCTAACTGTATGGCCTTGGGCAAGTCACTCAACCTGTCTGCACCTCAGTTTTGCTCATATATAAAAACATTAATACCTCACTCACAGAACAGGTATGGGGATTATATGAGATACCTAACATCTGCTACGCATATGTGTTACACCAGAGTGATCATTATAATGGCAGAGTTCTACTAGAATAGTTTATGAACAAAGGGGACAATTACTGTAAAAATAAACAAAGTAATAAGTTCAGAACAGTTTTCATCTTTAAGAGAATTCCTGCAGCGTTTTATGTGCTTATTTAATACATGCATCCCACCTGCCCAAACCCTCCTGCTCTAATTCAGTACAGGTGGATTAAATTAGAGAACCGGGGCGAAGAAGTAGAGGGAGAAACTTGGTTTGCTAATAGTTAACCTGTCAGCGTTACTACTCTGTGGCCAAAGATATACTTTTAACCTCTCTCACAACATGTAGAAACCCTTGCTCCACTTCTAAGGACTAGACACTTTCTACACAGGAAAGAAAGCTCTTGTCCACTTTGTCACTTAGGAAAAGATTTAGAGGTACATCTTCCTGTCAGAGTGAGAAAAGGTAGCTCACTTTTACTGTGATTACCTCATGTTTTATTGTCCCATCAAACAATAAAAAGCTCCTGAAAATTGTTCCCAGGATTTGTTTTTATACATAAGACAGAAACTCTCATTGTTAAACTGAAATATCACTAATATGACATTATTCACTGAGTTTCTGTTAAGTTTAGCTTTCCAAGCAGAAGACATTATGAATCTGTGTCATGCAGAGTTGAGGTCACATTTAAATCGTTTTAAAGGACTAGTTAACTTGGGAAGTTGCTGAGTCAGAACTTTTAAACAGCCTTCTAATAAGAGTTTAAAGAGGAAAGAGTACAATATTCCCTGACTCCATCTTCCAAAAATCAGCAGTAAGAATTGTGGTTTTTTAAGACATCTTTTATACTCAAAAATGGATCCATGAGGGTAGAAATTGTCTTTACCACTGTATGTCATAGAGTGCTATCTCAGTCAAATAAAGTTCTGAATTTCTTCTGTCTCTGCATCCTGCCCACAGAGATAGTTAACCCCTGTGTCTAACTTTGACTCAGAAGAAAAATAGTATCCCCAGGAAGAGGAAAATATTTGCAGCTAGAAACAGACTTGTCAATGGGCAGCCTAGGTTGATCAATTTAGACAGTCCTCAAAAAAGAAAGCAAAAAATAGGTTTAAATAGGCTTTTCTTTTAAACCTAAGAATTCTATATTTTATTGTGACTTTTCTATTCAAAAACTGCTTAAAGCAAGCTTCAGTTTTAGACGACTCATTTTTCAGTCACAGTCTGAACACACCCAACCAGAACAAGCATTTGCCAAGGGACTTCTTAAAATTTTGAAGGTAATTTCAGTTGAGACTCATTTTGACATAATAACGGTGATTGCTCTAGAGGAAATTTTCATTAGACATCTTGCAAAACACTGCCTCACTATCTTGGTATACACTTCTAGAATTCAAAAACTGGAAGGCAAGCCATGTGTATGATAGTTCTACACCTCCGCATTTTATCCTTAACCAAGAGATTTTTTTAGTCTTTGGCCTTCGTTTTCCTTAAATATGAAGAGAAAAAGAGACCAGTGTTTACTTTGAAAGAATTTCCAGTGTTATTCAGCTATAAACAACTAGTATGTTTTGACTTCTACAGGTTTCATGACAGCATACTTAGTTAAGCTCACAAACACTGAGATTAGTGTGTATATTACTCTTAAAGAATTAATTATTTGATGAAAGATGTTAGGTGGGTGCATAGGTACCCAATGTAAGCATAAATCTATAGGACGAAGTACCATGATTGTGTCAGTGTACATATGAGGTAAGGATAAACTGTTGATATCACTAATGTGGTTCCATATAGTCAACCTTAAAAATAAAACAGCCAGTTATTTTATAGCAATAACCGCAAAATGGTTTTTTGGGGGGAATAGCAGAGAGTTGCAATTTGGAGCAAGCAAGCTACAGCAGAACCATAGGCAAATCCAAAGAGCAAGGGAGGGAAGGAGGGAATTGGGAAGGGTTGTTTTGAACAAAAATTCAGTGGAGAAGAACAAAGTTCTCATTGGCTACAAGCAGCTGTTCGTGCATTGTTGCTGAGGCAAGGAGGGATCTTCCTCCTTTTTTAAAAAAAAGCAGATGAACTTCCCATGTGATTAATTAATGTCCTTTCTCCTTCCTGCTGGTTATGCAGGCTGCAGTTCCACGTGAGATATTATGTGCGTGAGATATTATCTCTTCAGGGCTTTGTGACTCTGTTTTAAATAAGGTTTCATTTCCTTTATTTACTTTCACAATATTAATTGAACGATTGAAGTATCTAAAGCTTATTCCCTGTTATTTGTCAGGCACTTTATGTTACTTATGTCTTAGAGTCCTCATATCTGTTCTGGTAGCTGGGTATTATTATTTTTGTATTGAACAAAACTGAGGCTCAGAAAAGTGACTTGTCCAAGGTCATATAATTAGTATGTGACAAAACCAAGATGCAAACCCCAAACTCCTTCCACCCAATACAGTGCTGCCTCCATCAAGAAACGCTGCCTATAGAATAAAGATGCCATTAATTCCAAGACACAGCAGAAACACAGTTAGAAGGAATGGAATTCTTCCTTGTGCATAAACATGCCTGGGAAATAAACAGCAAGGACAGTTGGAGGGTCACCGGCTCAGTCACTGTGACTGACCAGGATGACTGTCCAGAGAACTCTGCGGGTTAGTCTGGAAGGAAAGAGCTACAAAGCAGAAAAGATAGTAAAATATCTCTGAAGAGGCAAACAGACATAGCAAATGCTGTAAGACAATTTGTAATTAATATTAAATTGTACAGGAAAATCTCTAAATGCTTCAGATATGTAAATAGTAGAATGATCTTTGGAGGCTAGGTTAGTCAGAAAGTCTGTGGAAGAGGCCAGTTTCTTAAACTTGGGGGAAAAAATTCTCTTTGAGTTCTTTGAGTTTATGGACCCAAGATGACATTAACTGAAGTGTTAGAGGGTAAATGGTGCATTCTAAGGATGAAACGAGGGACTTCCTTCGGGGATGGCGGGAGGAGATGATTAGAAGCACTGGGAAAGTCAGGAGGAGGGCCTGACATCCCACCCAATGCAGAAGGTGGACCACCCTCTCTGTTTGGGAAGTGATAGGATGGAAAGCATTATTTGGCAGTTTTTAGTCGGGCTGGAAGATACATGAAAGACTGGGGTTGTGTGCAGTGTCATTCAGGAAGCCCTTCTAGAAGGTTGTGAATTATGCATTCATTTTGATGGTCCTTTTCTTTACCACCCAGAATTAGATCAAGGAGCATGTTGGAATGCATCTCATGTGATGACAAGCTACAGTTATAGAGGTCTTGCTGTGGGCCAGGCAATCTGCTAAGCACTTTACTTTCAGTTAATCTTTACTATCTATGGGGTGTAGAAATTTTTTACCTGCTTAACTTTCCATTATTAGTAAATAAATAAATAATCAATCGGTTGAGTTTGTACATGGCAATGGCCAGGATACAAAGACAGGGGCTACGGCTCCATACTGTTTAGCTCAGAATTCGATACCTGGCCCACCACCTGGGACAGTAGGTAAACCTAGTTTAAAGCCCCTCGGAAATACCAAACAATTGTTATTTCTCAACATATGAATGTTACAACATTTATAGGTTCTGGCCTCATACACTAATATAGCAAATAAAAATTTGAATATTCACAGGCTTTGTTCTGTCTATTTTATGCGCGTTATTTCATTTTAGGGAGAAACTGAGGCTTTAGTTGGTTATATAACCTGCTCACAGTCACATAGCTAGTAAGTGGCAGAAACAGGGTTTCCTTCATGCTATGATGAGGGAAACAGAAAAATGTTATAGACTTGAAGTAAGAAGTCACATGTGAATGAGGGAATAAGAAAAAATGTACGAAAGGGTTGCGTTTGAAATGTTGTTTGACGGATGCATAGGACGGCAGAGGACCAGAGTCAGGGGTGTTGGGAAGACCAGAGGCAGAGAGACCGCTCATCTTAGGCACTCCCACCTTGCTGAATGAATGAATTGGTACTCACAAGATTGAATTGGCTGGGGCTGCAAAAGCATGGTGACTGTCGTAAATGAAGGGAGAATAACAGAAGAGACACTGTGAGGCAGACTTACAGGAATTATCATTGGACTGGGATATGGGTGAAAGGGAGCCAGCTAGAGAATATTTAGACTTGAACAAGTTGGATGTAAACTGACAGGCATATATTATGAAATGTTTCTCGAAGAATGGAAAGCGACATTTGGAATTTGAAAATAAGGTCATCATGCACACCTGTCAATTAACTTAGTTGCTAGTATTGCAAAGAATTAATTTTAGAAAAACTTGAAAACTTAAAAAACACTTCTAGACCTTTCCTCATTTTGTACATTGCTACCTTTCTAGATAAATGAGTTATTTATGTTAAAAAGAAGGTTGAGAGAGACAAAGTAAAACAAATTGACTAGTGACAAAAATACCACTTCAAGAGAAGGTTGTGTTTGCACATTTTTAAATAGCTGTCTTCCATAGTCTTGGGGATATATACCAAGTGAATGAGATTTAGCAAAGAGGAGTTGTGACCAGGCCAATTAGAACATTTCCTTTTAATGCTGAAGTTCTGAGAAACTGATTTACATTGAGGAGAAATTTGAGGTAATGTTCTGGGAATGGGAGACCAAAATTTCCTGTCTGTCAAAGTCTGTAGGAGAATTGTATAAGTTGTACCTGGAATTTAATTATTGGTGTGACCTCTTTGGAACTCCCCAAATAGAGGAAGGTTTTGATTTTGCTTTTTAAATGCTTAAAATTCTTCACATGAACTACTAGAAAAAGAAAAGATGATGATTGATTCAAAAGCAATCTGCTCATTCATCATCACATGGACAGAGCCTTGTTCTAGCAGGTAATGTTCCTTAAATAACTCATCATCCAGTCTACATGAGGACTCTGTCCACAGTAGTTAGGACAAATGTCCAGGGAAATAAGAACACGAGGGAACTTTTGGCAAAGGTAAACTATCAGTAGATACAGATGAGGGGCTTAGATCCTATCATCTGTGAGGCTTCAGATGTTAGCGAGCACTGTGTAAAACAGTCCGGTATGGAAGCATCTTAGATAAAATTCTTGTAATTTTTTGGCCAGGAACCTAAAAATTGCTTCAGTCTGTGGCTGTAATTTCTGTGCCAAATAAGAAAGCACTTTGCTGGCTCTTTCTTTTATAGAAGGACCAAATGAGATAGATCGGAAATATGTACTTTGAACAGCTAGGCAGAGTCTCAGGAAGTTTGCCAAACAAGATTTCCAAATAAAATGTTTGGGACAGAAAACAGGGGTGGACTTTGCAGATGTTGGATGGGTTCCACCAGCCATCTGTGCAAAGAGTTACTTGGTATCACATCAGCTGAGAGCTATGAAGTGGCACAAAACTGTCAGCGATAACTTCACTGTTAAATGGGTCCCTTTATTTACCAGGCAAATCTCTCTTTACCAAGATAAAGTATCTGAATGTATCTGCATTTCCTGTGAGAAACAATAACGATGACTGAAATTATTTAAACATGAAGGAGTTTCATCAATCGAACTGTTACCTCAGTGCTGATGCATTAGCAGTCAGTGAAGGCAGATTAATTTACTTAGGGTGAGCTAAGTGCATTCTTGGCTCGCAAAGGGGAATCATTCGCTCACTTAAGCCAGAGATCCCATTTTTGACGGCAAATGTCACTGCCTGGATTTCCCTTTAACAGTCTGGCAACCCCACACCCCTGTTATAGTATCCATTTATTTGTCTTATTTTCAGCCAGATTAATCCATTCTGTTTTGACAAGAAGACTGATGGGTAATTGATAACTGTGATAGACACAAACAGAAGAGTTGGATGCTGAATAATTCAGCACTTTTCAGTATCAATAAGAGAACAGGTTGAAGAATTTGTGTCTCTATTTACACTTAAACTAAACTAAGTCAGCCCAGACATTTATGCTGCCAGTCTATCAGAAAACCAAACAGTGTACATTCAGTTTCCACCCGACAAAATGTTTTATAAGCTTGTAACAATATGTGTGGAGCTGCCAGAATAATAAATAGGTACGGTAGTCCATGCATGCTAATGTTATGTTGTAAGCAGTTTTGTTGACAAGTGCTAATACTTCTTTCATACTATCATCAAAAGCAGCTAATACAACAGCCATTATTTGCTGGCTTTCCAAGCAAGACATGATGGATTGTGACCTTAATATGGGTTAGCCGAGTTTTGAAAGTTAAACAACTTGCAATAAATCATAGAATTATTACAATGCAGTTTAATTGGTTAAGGACTGTTTATTTCCTAAACAGGGTGAAAAATTTCTGTTTCGGCACTTTTAATTTGCAAAGTGCATTTTCATTATGAATGGCAGTTTAATATTCTGCTCTTTTGTCATGCAAAATATGCAACACAACAGGCAATCTATTAATTGGACAAAAATGCATTGCAAGCATAAATTATCCTTTATATCATCACTTGTGAGCTTTTACATCTATTAAATGTGTTAAATGGAACATAGTTAAAGACTATACAACTTGCAGGCTACTTCTGAAACTTAAGTCATGCTGCAAGATGATTTTAATGACCTTTATTTTTGGCAAAATAAAGTAATTAAGTAATTGTAAATATAAAGGGCAATTAAGAGTTACTGCTTCCTTAAGGCACAGGTGCAAATGTTGTATTGTCTCAGGAAACAAACAATAGCACTGGTTCGTATTGATATGTCTTGAAAAATGGAATCCACCTCAGTATTTACTTCTTTCCGTGCTACAGTATAATTTCTAGAGCAGAAATTTCCTTTGGCAAATGTGCAGAAGAAGGTGAGTAAGACAGCAGCAAATTGATATTGCAGCATAGCTCAGCATAATGGAATAGTCACCCCCATATGTTTTGGTTCAATGATGTGCCTTTGCGTGGGGCTAGTTAGAGCGCAGAAACAGTAACAAATTATTTTGTACAAGGCATGTTGCTATGACATATGCTTGACTTTAAGAAGGGCAGATATCTCAATGTATTCCTGCAAGACTGTCTTAAAATGTATGCAACCTCTTCATTCACATACAATTCTGAGCACATTTCTCATATGTATTGACACCTGGGCAGACCTTTTACAAACTTAAAGCTTCCGCTGGCTTCAAACATGTTCCACAGGTTGGCTCAGCTGAAGCAGGACTACTTTTGTGCTGCTGCTCCAAGTCTCCTTCTAAGGTATCGATTGTCAGCAATATGAACCGAAAGCAATACGAACTGTAGTTAAAAGTATGCTTCAGATAGACATTCCATTCATTTTTCCTAGAGGAAAAAAATGTTAATATGAGAATGCACATTCTGTTGTTATAAAGGACTAAAAAACATTTTTTTCTGTTTAAAATAGTCACAAAGCAATACATAAAAAAACTGTCTAGAACTAAAGTGATGAGAAAAGTGGAGACCAAAATGTGTGCAAACTGAGAAAAATTGTTTATCTTTATGGTATATAGAAGCACAATAATGCTTCAGGATCTTAGAGATTTTGTACTAAAAAAAAGAGAACTCTAGTTATAGAATTCCAATCTTGTGCTAATGTTGATCATTCCCCTTCTCATTTAAATGCCATGCTTACCTAAACTTTTCAGTTTCTCTGTATCAGAAAAAAAGAGATGGGGAGGAGGGAATGGGAGAGACGGAGAGAGGTGAAAAGGAGAGGGGAGGAAAGGGGACAGGAGAGAAGAGTTTCCAGAGAGACTATTGCTATAGTCTGTTGATTGTACTTTATTGCTGTCACTCATGCCCTGTAAGTAATATGTAATTATTTTATTCAATTATCATTAAGCATCACAAAACACTAAATTTCAATAATGATTTAATGTTGTAATTTTATTTACTGAATTTTATAGATAAGAAAAATATCAGAAACATAACCAATATTTAGAGAATATAGGTAAATATAACCCAAACTCTTAATTTATGAAGCCAATAAGAAGTTGAATTGATTCCACTGCTTCCTGGGGCACTTTTCAAAGTCATTAATTAATAGACTAAATCTGTATTCTATGTGATGATTAGAAGATTTCCTGAAAGCTCAGACACTTAAAACTGAAAGTATAATGACTATAAACTTAATCATTTTTTCACTATGATTGTTTTCAGTTATCATTTTTAAGTTTTTTGATTAAATTTCTTGGGGTGACATCAGTTCATAGAATTATATAGGTTTTGAGTGTACAATTCTATAACACATCATCTATATATTGCACTGTGTGTTTACCACCCAAAGTCAAATCTCCTTCCATCCACATATTGACTGCCTTCACCCTTCACTGCCTCCCCGACCCCCTTTTCCCTCTGGTAACCACCACACTGTTGATGTATCTACGAGTTTTTATTTGTTTGTTTGTCTTGTTTGATCATCTGTGGTTTTAGTTTTATATCCCACATATGAGTGAAACCACATGGTTCTTGAATTTTTCAGTTATCATTTTCAACTAACTTTTTGCCATATTTTATTATTAAATTTCAAGCATATAGAAAAGTTTAAATAATTTTACACCAAATACCTAGATACCCATTACTTTGATTCTGCCATTTAACTATATTTCCCCTTTCACATACCTATCCGTCTTTCTACCCATCTATCAACCCGTATTATTTTTCGATGCATTTCAAAGTCAGTTGCAGCCATCAGTATACTTCTCCCTGAACACTAGTGTGCATATCGTTAACTAGAGTATAATTTTATTTACTGTTTTTTTCTTTTGAGGGTAAATCTGCATATAATCACACACTAATCTTAAATGTAGCATTTGATGATTTTCAACAAACTTTTAGTCTGATGCACCCATGTTGATGAACTCTCTTAGATGTCAACACAGAATGAGGTTTAGGGCATACAGAACGCTCCATGGCCTGGTCTTCAGACAGCTCGCCATCACTAGGGTGAGCTCATCTGCAGGGCCACCTCCTACTTGGGACATTCAGCTCTGGAGGTCTCCAGTTCCTTTTGTTTTGCAAGGGTAGGCAGTTTATATAATTGGGCTCCACAACAGTTACTGTACTATCTGTTGTGTACCTCTTATTTGCAGAACATTTTGCTAAGTGTATGAAGAACACAGAGGAGAATGAAGACTCAGAGGCCAAGCTATGGAGTCTGTTAAAGGGCATTAGGTCAAATTGTGTGCAACACAGCTGAAGTGAAATAGTTCAAGATTGCACCTACTTGAAAGCCAGTTCAGTGAGAGCGGAAATTCTGGGCAGTTCAGAGGAGATAAGAATGTCCTGGAGTGTTCTGGAGGGTTCCCTATCTTTCACATTATCCATCCATCAGCAACCAAAGTGACCATTTCAAAAATAAATCAGGTCCTATCACTCTCCTGACATAAAACCACTCAATAATTTTGCAGCACAATTGGAAAAACTGTAAACTCCTATGAGACCATGTGTGACATCACTTCTTCCCTCCCACCTGACTCTGAGTCTTCCCACTTCCCACATCCTCCTTGCTAGGCTTCTTTTCCTCAAACACACCCTACTTGCACCTCCACTACTGCATTTTCTCTTGCCCCCTCTTTCCCTGGAACACTCCTCCCCCAACCCTTCAAACAACTGATCCTTTCTCATTATTCAGGTCTCAGACCAAATGCTCCCATGGAAAGGTCTTCTCTGCAGAAAGAAAAGCACCCACACCACCCCACCACCCTGTCCCAAGTCAAAAAATATTCAGTGCAAGAGTAGACTTGCTTGGCTTTTTGCAGTCTCCTGGGAAATGAGTTTAGAATGTGCAGATGATTATTGAAGGAACATCTGAATAAAATTAGCAATAAACTAAACAAGAAGAGTTAAAAATTAAAAGGGAATATAGATAGGACTTGATGAGCATAAGTATGTGGCTACAAAGGCAATAATCTCAGAAAACACCAAGATAGTCAATCTTGAAAACTAGAAAGAATAGAAACTCTAGCAGAAGTAACCAAAATTGGTATCAGATTCTTCATGCAATATTTATCATGCAACATTTGTTTCCTGGCACAAAAGAGAAATGAATGACACAGGAAATCTATTTCAGTACTGTAAATAAGCAGGAGAAGTTATTGCCTACCTACAACTTTTTGCTACAATGAAAGTTGTTAACATAAATGAGATCAGGAGGAAAAAAAACCCTCAAACTATTTTTCCCATGAGTGATTATATTAGTGACTAAATCAGCTATTGTTTGCAAGTCTGATGTAGTTATTTGACTATTTAAACCTGAATTTAGAAGCATATAAAAATAAGATTTACAATAAAGTGTTAATGAGTAAGGCAACAGCTGATAATGGGACAAAGCCATTTGAGATTATATATTCGAATGCCTTAAGTTTTGCAACATACGGGACCTTCAGAGTGTTTGATGTCGTAGATGACATCTACACTAGGCAGTGTTCCTTTCAACTATTCTTATAATATAACCTTTTTCTTTACTGTTCCCATCCCATCAGAAATACACACACAGTGTAAAAAGTCCTGCAAGACATTTCAGTGTTGCTCAGTTTGTGAAAGTGCACCTCGAATATATTTGTATGCTTTCACTTGGAGTGGCTTTTGTATGTATTATATAATTTTATCATCACATTAATCTGTGGTATAGATATTGCCCCTAAATCCAGATTTAAAAAAAAACTGAGACTCGGGGATTTTATTTCTTCAAGTTCTAAGCATAGCTTACTACTCCGTGGCTCTTCCTTCCGTGTGTGGAGGACCGAGACAAAGCGCTGGCACTGCAGCGCAGCACTGAAATCCTCGTGCCCCTCCGCCAACTCTTCACCACCCTTCCTCTGCCGCCTCCCCCCATCCCTGACTCGTTCACCCTTTCATCAGCCCTATAACTACCCTGAAAAGTTGCATTCTATCTTGGGCAAGTAGAGACTTTGAAAAAAATAGGTCATTCAAAAAATGTTTCCAGCATGTTGACATCTTCATAAAAATCAGGGATCCTTGAGATGTCAAGTTGACTAATGCACAACACTTGAAGAAGCTCAACATCAAGACATGAAAGACAAATGTAAATACCTGTGTTATATTTCCATAGGTGTGACCTACTCCCTTGAAAAGGCTATTTTAATCTCAAATTTCCATTACTGTTTATCACCCAAAAACAGTGTTCAGTAATGTCTCTTGCCTACACAAGAGCTCCCGTATTTCCCAGGGAACCATGTCAGTTTGAGTTACAGTACATGATACTTACATATAGTAGAAATAAGTTTAATCTGCTCAAGATATTGGATCTTTTTAAACCTGTTCTTAAATAGTATGAGAGAAAAATCATAACAGGTTAATTTGTGGATTCCCAATTTTTTAAAACATTTTATTTATTTATATTTTTAATCTTTATGTATTTATTTATTTTTAGAGAGAGGGGAAGGGAGGGAGAAAGAGAAGGATAGAAACATCAATGTGTAATTGCCTCTCATGTGCCCTCAACTGGGGACCTGGCCTACAACCCAAGGCATATGCCCTGACTAAGAAACAAACCAGTGACACTTTGGTTCACAGGCTGGCACTGAGTCCACCTAGCCACACCAGCCAGGGCCATATATTTATTTTTAAAGAGAGGGGAAGGGAGGGAGAAAGAGAGGGAGAGAAATTTCAATATGAGAGAGAAATTCCATCAGTTGCCTTTCATAGATGCCCCAACTGGGGACCAAACCCGAAACCCAGGTGTGGGCCCTGACCAGGAGTCAAACCAGACAGCCACCTACTGCTTTGTAGGATGATGTCCAACCAACTGAGCCACATTGGTCAGGGTAGATTCCCTATTTTTATGTTCCTTGATCTTGCCTCTACTTTGGACTTAGGCAGAATTTTTTCACTTATCAAAATCACTTCTGTGTCCTAAAGCCCTTGTTACTAAAATTCCATTCTTCAGTATTAAAGATACACAATTTAAAAGTTAAAATAACAGAATTATTTCATATAAATATAAAATTTGTATAAGTAAATTTATATAAATTAGCTTTATTATAGAATTATCCTATGTAGTATTTTAGTCCTTAAAAACCTTATCAATTACGTGTTAATATATTTAAAAATATCCTTTCACACCTTGATCCCTAACTACTTTACACAGAAAGACAAATGAATTTATTAAGAAAGAGAAAAAAAAATCTTTTACCTTCTGTGAGTTATGCAAGGAACAAGAAATATATCTGTATGAAATATTTTCGTTGCAACTATGGAATCTCTCACAATTTTTTTTATTAAATTGCAATTCCATTACTCTTTATTCCCTAGGGATGGAAAGAATGCACTTTATTTTTTGGCCAAATAAATAAATACCCTGAGTTAGTAAAAATATCAATTACAAGAGTGTCTACCCTAAAAGTCACATTCATTTTGTTTGTTATTGCAAGTTATTAAAAGGCTTCCAGGCATGCATGTAAAACCTGAAAAACAATGGTTGGATCTATCATATTAAATTAAAATCTCTCCCTAAAAAAGTAAACCTAAGTAGTTTATCAGTCAGGGAATGCCATGCCACCCCAGAAGTCAGTACATACAAGACTTTATTAAAATATAACTAAAATGAAGTTCCACCAGAACCCTTGATGAGAATTGTTCTGCTTTAGATTCAAATGTGGAGAGTAAAAACATATCAGCTGACTTTAATTTCCTTAAAGTACAAAGGAAGAAAAGAAAAACACATTTCATGGCCAACAACAGGGATTACACTTGAGAAAGAAAATACGGCCTTGAGAAGGTATATGTGAAATATAACCACATTGTAATCAATTTAGACAACTCTCTGCTTTCAAAACAGATGATTCATGCTCTCTAATATTTGTCCTCATGCTAAGTTTCTTTGGCTATTTTTCTAATAGCTAATGTACCTTAAGTCAATTCCTGCAATTTTATGTAGCCGCCATTAGTTGGCAGTCCAGGTCATTTTCTTCTTTAGTTATTTTTTATTTCTTGTTATATCATTAAATGTTCTTTTCATGATAGCTCTCTATTTTTTTTCCCTGAAGCAACTGGCATGCTCACCTGTAAAAAATTCAAAAGATGTACTCAAATTTTGAGAAGCAAGCTGTGCTATAGTTAAGATAATTTTGCAGATGCAGTTGCCAGCATGTTAGCTGTAACTCTCTCCATTCCCAACCAGGTAAAAGAGTGTTATCATACCCCATCTGAAAGTTAATGTTCCACATTATCATGTGAGTTGGCTACAAAATATTTCATGGAATGGATGTCCCATGCATATGAATAATCTGTAACTGAATATTTACCTGGTCTCTAATATTATATTTAAATAATGACATGAAAAGATTCTAACAATCTTTGAACATTATCTAGATAGGTAATGGTTAAAATATTAATATTTTTGATATATAAACAAAAATACAACAAAAAATCAGCAACCTTTTTCAAAGAGCTGTATAGCAAAGCAATTTTCCAGATAGATAAAAAATTTCTATTATTACTGTCAGCATTTCTGCTTTCTTCTATACCCAGTGAACTACAGAAAGCAAAGTAATGCAAATGGTTTTAAAAAATTGTTTGAGTCCTGGTTGGCATGCATCATCCTGTAATCTGAAAAGTGGCAGGTTCAATTCCTGGTCAGGGCACACACCTACGTTGTGGATTTGGTCCCAGGTTGGGGCATATATGAGAGGCAACTGATGCATATTTCTCTCTCATATTGAAATTTCTCTCCCTCTCTCTCTTCCTTCCCCTCTCCCTAAAATTCAATAAGCATGTCCTCAGGTGAGGATAAAAATAAAATATAATTAATTAAAATAAGATAAAATAATAAAATAAATTATTGGATTAGCTCTTAAAAGAAACAGCTCCCCTAACAAACAGTATGTAATCTTTTATACTGTCTCCCAAATGTGCAAAATATGGGGATACTTTTGCAAACCCAAAAAGGAGTTCTGCATTTACAGTGGCTGGTGTTGAAGGACACACCACCAGGCCACCTGTGTGAACTTCCTCTGGCATTTGGCATTTAGGTGAGAAGCGGGCCTACCTGGAACAATATCATTCAGCACAGAGATGTACCGTGAGGCCCTACGCTGCCACATACAGCACAGATTCATGTTGTGACTTATGTATGTTGAAGAAAGCAAAGTATCTGTGAACCCAGACAACTCTCCAGGACAGTGTTCCCCATGCGGTGACAAAGCAACCGAGGCCACTTCCATTTCTGAAACTGCCATGTCAGAACACGGCCTCTTTTGTTACCATGGCCATGAAAGAGTCCGCCGGAGGGTCCTTCCCCACTGGCAGTCAGGTGCTTTGACACATGGTCAATCTGCTCCCAGTCCACAGCCAGCACTAGTCACATGGCCAGGGACATGCCCAGGGACATGGCCATTGTAATGCACAGGGACAGACGGACTATTTACCCAGCATGACAGTCACTGTCACAGACTCTATAAGGTCACATTGTCAACTTTTTTTCCTTCTAGTTTTTGTCATGGCTATTCTAAAAACTTAAATGTTTGAGAAAAACCATTTTAAAATTAATTTTTATTATAAAAGTTGAGCTCTAGTCCCACTAGGGTGGGGGATGGGATGCAGGGAACAAATAAACTAAGTTGAAAAATTTTGGTGAAGACAAACAAGGCAGTAACCAGTCCTGGCCAAAGCGAAAGCAGTTTGCTTTCCTCCAGCAATAATTTCAGCATTTCCCAGGTTTATGATTTTTCTCTTCTTGCTTTATCAATCCGAGAAGGAGCTGCCATTTCTAAAGATCTTTTTTCTTACACCTACATTTATGCATCTATAACTTTATTCTCTTTGTTTTAATTTAATAAAACTGTTTGTAATCACATAATTGGTATGTTCCACTTTCTTCACTTAGGAGATTATACAACTTTAGAGCTTTGAACACTGAAAGTACTCAATACACATATGTAGAAAATTTGTTTATATAGCACATGTATTTTTATTTTAAGGCTATTGACTAAGAAAAATGTAAGCAGGGGACAACCTCACCCTCTTAGAGACACAGTTGGGTCTCATACAATAATCAGAGTAGAACAAAATAGATAGTGAGGTCAGAATGGCTGAGAGGGCAGAATTCAGATCAAGTGTGATCCTAGTTTAGAGACAAAGGAAGGTCCCCGACCTCCCCAGGAGATAACAGGGGAAAGGAGTTCCCTCTTAAAGGGATGGAGTGATATTGGGACAGTCCCAGAAAAGGGATGTTTAATCATCAGCAGGACTCAAATGAGAGTCCCAATGAGGCATACATCTTCAAAGTACATCTTTGGGCACCCAGGGTCCCAAGGTAACATGTTTACTGTTTTGCCCTTGTCCATTGTTAGATCTTATTGCTTTGTAACTCTTCTTTAAGAATATAATAAATTGCCCTGGCTGGTGTGGCTCAGTGGATTGGGAGCCTGTGAACCAAAGGATCACTGGTTCGATTCCCAGTCAGGGCACATGCCTGGGTTGCAGGCCAAGAGAGGCAACACACATTGATGTTTCTCTCCCTCTCTTTCTTCTTCCCTTCCCCTCTATCTAAAAATAAAATAAATAAAATCTTTTAGAAAAGAATATAATAATTACTCCTATATAGTTAACATAAGTAATCTTTAGTAATTATTAAAAACATTGATAGCCATCTCTTCATGGTTCAGTTCCCATTCTCTAGTCCCCATAGATTGAAGTAGGGAACCATGAGGCCTTTGCTGATAGAGAAAGATTTTAAAGCTATTTAAAGAAAATTTAAAAAGTATTTCCTTCTGACAAATTTGTATTCCAGTATTTTATTTGTATCTTTTTTAATGTCATAACAAGAAATGGATTGGATTTTAAATAATTAACCATGAATCATTTTAATTAGCAGAAAATAATTATAGGTTGGATATAAACTCTTATGAATGCAAAAGATAAAGACTATTGGAAAAATAATACTACCTGATAGATGTTGAAATGAATCCAAAAGAGGTCATTTATTTGAATCAATCTTCAACTAAGGCATTTTAAATGCCTCCCATTAGAAAACATTCTTATTTCTGCAAGACAAAAATTATTAGCAAGCATATGTTGTTGGTTTAAAGAATATTTAGTATAACAATTAAAGAAGACATCTTTACTGCTTCCTAAAAAGGAAAATAATTCACTTGTTCTTTTCATAACACTTTCTGGGTCAGAAGAAAATCTTAGACTCGGAATATCTGTACAGGAGTGCTTAGAAAGCTATTTGTGGAGTTTAACATATTCATTTTATTTGGAAAATGTTTATTGAAAGATTGACATGATAGAGTTAACATATGTGGCTTCTGTTTTCTAAGAAGAGCTTGTAGGGACAGAACATGTGGCAAACCAATGAGCAAAGCCACAGACGGATTCCATTGGCAGTCGGTTTCCGTGAAGACCACCAACAGGACCTCAATGAGAATTCACAACAAGACGCAGTCCCCAGGGGTACATTTCTGAGCTAAAGGGAGCCTGGCATGGGCCTCAGGAGACATGAGCCCTGGATATGGTGACACAGATAACTAGCTAGTCCCCAGCTAGACTAACTCACTGCCCTTAATAAGTCACGTAGTGATGCTTTACTTGTTTTTAATTAATGCCACCAGGACTGTAACATGGTAAAATGAAATGCAAAATTAACTTTTTAAAGTCAAAAGCAGCATCAACAAAAAGATACAGTATTATTTGGTCAAAACGTACTTTTAATATATTCATTTTTCGTAATAAAAACATTGACACTGTTAGAAATGAAGAGTATCTGGTATATGTGTGGTTAAATAAAGCATAACCTATTTTCATGTGAGCATCATAAAAAATAAACGATGCCTTATTGCACTGAGGTATGTTTTTATGATTGTTGAGAGCTAATTGTGCAAGAATGTATCTTTGCACAGAAATATATAGTGGCATTCCAATCACTGGTCACAAATGCTCCCTTGGCACATTTCATTGTGATTTTGCAGGTTAGCTTCCAATTTAGAAAAATTACATGGTCACTGCTTAAATCGTTGCATTTTTTTCTATATTACTCTCTTGCCACCATCTAGAAAGTTGTTTTTCTTGGTAATAAGTGGGGTCAAGTTTTATGCATAGGACAAAATGCTGCTCCCACCTTCTAAAAAACATCACAGCACCCCTCCATCTTGTGCCATTTTACCGTCCCCTTCTCTCTTCTTCCCTCTCACTTGAAATATAAAATGAAACATTGTCTTTAGTGAATCACCACTAGAATATGTTGGCTGCCTGGGAGAAAAGAGGAAGATCTAAGAATCTCCTTAGATCTTCTCCCGTTGGTTTTGGCATAGATTGCTTAATACAATTAGTTAAAACAGTTAGCTTTGCAGCATAGGACAGTTGTTCTTCTTTGCCTTGGATTTGAGGGTAATCTGTCCAGTGGTTGTAATAGGTGACTTTTAATGTTTTTTTCAACCTTAAAATGTTTTATTACAAGTAGTCCTGTGTAGTCCAGGGGTTGCTTAAGGAAAAAAAAGAAAATAGAATAGTAAATGGAAATGAAAAGGTGAGATCACCAAGGAGAATTACACACTGCAGTTTTGCCTGCAGATAGGCAAAAGCATGAGTGAGAAAAATGAACCCTGGTACAATAACTAACAAGCCACACACCTCCTAACTTTCCAACCCTTACACCTATTCTTTTTGAGCAGGGGAAGTGGGTTTCACCAAAAAAAAAAAAAGACAAGGTTCTCTGGGGAGAAGGGGAAAGAAATGAGAATGTATTTGTTCCTTCAATGATAGGAGGAACTTTCCAAAGAATAAGACTGGTGCCTCATTCCCAGGGACTACTTAGATTTTCCATGACAGCAAACGTCTGTTTGTGATATAGTGTTGTCTATAGGTCAGCCAGGCAACTGCTTGACTGGCTGCCTGCTGAGCAGCTCAGCACCAAGGAATAGACAAGAGTCACACACAGTAACTATGCTATTCACTCAGCTTTTATTGAATGCAGGTTCACAAAAGTAGAACATCAACATACATTAATGTCCTACTCACACTCTAACGATCTAAGAGAAATATGACACACACACACACACACACACACACACACACACACACACACACACAGAGCAATCAATGGGGAATAATGAAGCTGAGTCCCCGAGACTCAGTCAGCAGGTCCAGGAGGCAGCACAGTGGCCAAGGGAGTCATCAGCATCTTGCAAGGAAGATCTCCACATCCAAGTGGGCAGCAGGGCAGGTGAAGTCCTCAGTCCAGCAAGGCAGGGCCACCAGAGGCCAATGTCAAGGGAGATCAGCATAATGTAGAGCAGCACTCTGGTATGTGGAACTCAACTGTCTCAGCAGTGCTGCCTCAGTCATACCTTGGAAATGGTGTGCTCCACCTTTCTGGGTCCTTCTGGTAAATGTCTTGGCACCCCTGATAGCAAGTGGGGAATTTCCCCAGGAGCCTATCTATGGGTGGTCCCACTCTGCAGACTTGGCTGTTATGATAACGTGTACAGATATCTTGGGTGTATCTTCTTGCCAGGTATGTCTGTTCTGACTTAGGTAGTTCCCTTCTTGAACCAAAGTGTCAGGGCTGACTGGCAGCCATCTTGGTTGACATGAGTGACTCCAGTTTGTTTTATATACTTTATGTGGAAGGATAAGCATTATCAGCACCCTCTCGCAACGTGACTGATGCCCAATACTTGATTCTCCTGTAAGAGAGAAAAATGAATTGTAAGAATTCTAATAGCATAGCTTTACTTTTTAAATTATAAAATGAGTAAAAGAAATCAGTTGACATCTAGTAAGGGGGTTCAGAGGATGGAGTTATTGAGCAGAAAAGAAAATGGCCTCATGGACATGGACAACAGAATGGTGATTGCTGGGGGAGGGAGATATAAGGGGACTAAATGGTAATGGGAAAAATATAATAAAGATTAAATTATTAAAAAATCAAATTTGACTGGGCATGTAAAAATTCACACAGATAGATCAATGGTTAGTGAAGAGGCTAAAATATAGTTCATCCTAATGCATATTTGTTTCCAGGTAGAAGAGTCTGCTTTAATATTTAAAATATAGGTAAATATTATTAGTTTTCATTCCAATGTTAAAATAGGCCTAAAACTTTTAGTGCAGTTTATTCCTTTTACATTGGCTCACCATGTATAAAAATGTATAAAAGAACCAGATCAAATTATTGATCATGAACTATTTTAGAGGAATTTTAAAAATAACTTTATTGAGATATAATTGATAATAAACTATACTATTTAAAGTGTACAAGTTAATAAGTTTTCAGCATTTCCATTATCTCCCAAAGTCCCCACATGCCCCTTGGTGATGTCTCACACCCACCCTTCGCCATTCCCCAGCCACCACAGATCAGCTTTTAGTCACCATAGATTACTTTGCATTTTCCAGAGTTTTATATGAATAGAATCACACAATACATACTCTTTTTGTCTCATTTCTTTCACTCAAGACAATTGTTTTCATGTTCATCAATGTTGTTATAACAATATGTTCGTTTTTATTGCTTTGTTTATTTATTGTTTATCCATTCATCTGTTGATGGACATTGGGGTTGTTTCCACTTTTTGACTATTACAAATAAAGCCACTATGAACATTCATGTGAAAGACAAATTCTTAATTAATAGAATCTGTTGGGATTTGCAGGATTTTGTTTAGTAATTGTCTCTTCTTATCTAAATTTACTGTACTGAAATACTGTGAATATATTTTTGTAATCTCATATAGCTTGTAATGTTTTAAAGGAAAACACTTGTTTTCTTTATAGTGCATGATCATAGCAAGGTAATATTTATAATCTATTTCTGATATATCATTATTAAAAATTGTTTTTGCTTTAGGTTAATTGAATTCAATTAGAGAACTAAGTGTACTTAGTATGTATAAAACTTTAGTGATCACCAGTACAAAAGCAAAAAATAGATAGGAGATAAATACTATATAAACAATAAGAACCTGAAGTTGAATTAACTGAATTTCATAGAAGAGCAACAACAAAAATCTATGAAGTAAGGTCACAGGAATGATATACAGTTAGAAAATAAGGAATAAATTCATGGAGAAAAGGGATTTAATGGAGACCTTGCAGCATGGGTAGGATTCAGCAGGTGATGTTGGGAAGAAGCATGCAGTGGGAAGGAAGGAACATAGATTAGAGCCTAGAGGCAAGATACATGGGGTCAATTCTGGGACAAATCACTCCAATGTTATTGCAGCCCAGGATCAACTCTATGGTATGTTAGCAATCTCCTGTTTCCTCAGACCTCTTCTGGAATGTTTGATTGTGCTATTTGGTTTTGTTCAGCAGCCATTCTTTGAATGCCCACGAAGTAACAAGCTCTGTGCCAAAGAAAGGGAATGAAAGATGAAAAGGTACACACGTTCTCTGCCCTCAGATCACTTACAGTGTGGCAATTACTTTGAAGTATTATGGTTTCTACAGATATGTGTGGAATGTAGTTGGATGGAGAAGAGCCCCTCACCCAGCCTGTCAAGTCAGGCAAGGCTTTCTGAAAGCAGGATGACTGGAACTCACTTTAGGTGGATGAGTATGAGTTCGGTGTAAAACAGAAGCAAGGCCCTCAAGGCATAGGGTAACAAAGCGTGAAAAAAGGCAAATGGTATGAAGAGCACTGGGGTTTGGGAAACTAGCGTTAGTTCAGGATTCCAGGGCATTCAGGTAGTTTCTGGAGTGTCATTACTGCTCCAGTCCTTTTGTTTTTTATATGTTTGTTTGGTTTTTGATGCAGTGTTGATATAGGAAGATAATTCTATGGTTTCCATTGTAGGTGTACAACCTTCTAGAGACCTTAGAGTTACTAATGGTGTTCCATTCCCAGACCATATACATATTTATGTTAACTGTTATGTTGTTATTACACTCTGTGATGATTTTCTAACCAAACACTACATATAATTAAAGTTCTCCAAATTTCATTACCTTGATTCAATGAGCCCCATGAATGTATATTATTGAACAGTATACTCAAGAGTTGTAAAAGAACCCAACAATGAGATGTTTTCAGAATTCTCACCTTCTTGTTTTAATAAAAAAAATCTGCTGCTCTATAAGTGACTCTGATTACAATTCATACCAACCCAAGAATCATGGGCTTCCAGCCCCATGCATGCGTTTATGTTCTCAATGGTGACACTTTAAATCTCCATAATTGAATTTTGTCCGTTACAAAAAAAAAAAAAGGAACACTGATATCTGAATGTGTGAAGAGCAGAAGAGTTCTTCCTAGACTATAGTTCTGAGTCTTCTACCCTGGTCTAATAACTTTGTCTTTGAAATGTTCTTTTGTTTTGTTTTGGTTTGGTTTGGTTTTTGCTTTTTGAGAGAGAAAGACAGACAGAGAAACATTGACTTGTTGTTCCGCTTATTTGTCATTCATTGATTTATTCTTGTATGTGCCCTGACTGGGGACTGTTATGAGGATGGTGCTGTAATCACCTGGTTTACCTGGCCAGAGCCTGAAATGTCTTAAGGAAGTAAGTGTAAGCCAAAACTACCATTCTAAACTCCAGCTTTATCTACAATATGGTATACATAACTAAATACACTGCTCTGTGGGCCACTCGTTCAGCCCTAGATGATCCTGAGTTTGTCGATAACATATGGGACATCAGGGTTTTATTCACTACTTGGTTTTGTGGTAACCGTGGATCACTGTGGAAGCTCATACTTTATGACTCCTCATTGGTGGGGCTCTGCCCATCTCTAATGGAAGCTACCATGTGCAAAAGCAGTGAAATCAGATGCCACTGAGAATGTACATTTGCTCATTCATAAGAGTGAAGTCCTTCATTTTCTTCCAAGTTCTTAGATTATGCTCTTTATTTCAATTTTAAGGCAATAAGAAATGACACATAAGTCATTTGAAACTGTTCTATACTCACCAATTCAATGGAAAATTAAAAATTTGAATAATTGAAGTTTGGAAGATATTTGAACTCTGAAATATTTGAATAAATCCCTCATATTCAACTCCTACATGTATGTACAGTAAAAGAAGAAAAAATCCTTTCAAATGTTCATATTTTCCGTGTCAACATCAACTTGTCATAATATTTTTTATGGGACTCACTTCCAGTTGATGCAGAATTTTAAAGTGAAGATAATCACAATAATTAAAGAGTAAATGTGTAAATGAGGGCCTGATTTAAATTATTTAATTAACAGAGATTCACAGAAATTTGGCAACTGAGAATTAAAATATAGATTTTAATCTGATTTGTTTCTGTATTTTTCAGTTCCCCTAAACTGTCACCAAAGAAAGGACAATAATAGAGAATTGGACACGTGTAAAAAAAATCAGATTATTTTCTGTTCCTTTTTAGCTGTCTGCCTAATACTCCTGCATAGGAAAGTTCTCAGAGAAAATCTCTGTGACTCTTTTCTATGAAGGAGAAGTGAGGAACTGAGGAAAAATGGCTCACGTCCCCCAGCAGCCCCAGCAGCCCCAGCAGTGTTTATACCAATCTGGTCAGGACAGACTGGACCCTCTAGTGTGAATGGGAACCTGGCTGGCCTGGCCCAGGGTCCTCCACCAGCCACTCCCTGCCTTTTATCTCCTATCATCGTAAATGAATTGCTTTATTCCTTCTGACCTGTGTTAAAAGCCAAGTAAAAAGCCTAAGTGGCAGCAACTAAACATTATCTTCTACCTCAGCTAAATGGAACTGGTTCCCACCATTTCTCTCAGCATGTCTTTCACAAATGCTTCTTTTCTATCGCCACTGCTACTACTACCCTTTTTGTCCCAAGAGTCTCAGACTGAATTTTCAGTTTCAACTAAATCCCTTCAACTTACTTCAAAGTGATCTCGCTTAAACATTGCTTTTGCTACATTCTTACCTTGCTCTCTGTTCCATACAGTTAGAGAGAACCAATACAAGATAGGACTCCAAAAAAAACCCAGAAGTATCTTATGGGGGGTGGGACTCTTGTAGTACAGGTGAGTGTTCCGGGAACCCATCTGTATCTGTACCAGCGGGCATTGTTGTGAGAGGCTGTGTCAACCTCAGTGAATTTTTTTCAAACACTCAGTGCACGTTTGCCCATTTCCTTATGGGTGATTTAGGACCGCACCTGCCCATACCTCACTGAGTGTTCAGCAGTTTTTGACCAAAAACAGTATGACCCCATTCCCTAGCCTCCCTTTTCAACTGGTCTCTCCCAAGCTATGGGGTTTTTTTTTTTTGTTTGTTTCCTTGGATGAAAAAAGTCCTCAGAAGGAAATGTTTTGCCAATGTGGAACAAATGAAATAAAAAATGGCAGAAGCAATAAAGGCATCAAAATCAACGAGTTCAAAAACTGTTTTGAGCAGTGGGGAAAAAAATCTCAATAGTTGTATTGCATCAAATGGAAAGTACTTTGAAGGTAACTGAAGTTTAAACATGTAAGAATAAATACACAATTTTTTATAAATAAATTATGGGTTTGGGGGGATCTTCTCCTATGTCTACTTAGGGTCAAATGAACCAGCTGATCTATCAATATAATGTCAAAGTGACAGAATAATGTTAAGGTGATATATTAGGGGTGCTGGATCAGCCTAAACAAAGCATGCTGGGATAGACTCTTTCAGATGGGACAACAGACCTTTTCTTCCCTAAATACACCAAAATCACAGTAGAGGAGCCCAGTATGAGGTTGGGAGGAGGCACCAATATCATGAATGCCAGTCTGGAGATTGACTCTGAAGTCCCAGGAGTCATTTCAATGGAAATATCTTGAGTTGCAAAGATAGGTTTGTAGTTTATCAGGGAGGTCAGGGATGTGAGAGTCCTCAAGGATGCCTAGATGCTTGTTTGACAGGATGTGATAAGAAAGTCAAAGAAGGGTTTGTAGAGTTAAGAGTAGGAGACTAGAGCTAGGTGCAAGAGGAGCTAGAGGGACTGATCAGACAGAGAGGTGGACAACCAGGAGAGAAAGGAAGCAAGAAGCAAGAGAGTTTCATGAAAGAACAAGCATTCATCAGTTCAAATGCTGGAGATTAGATTAGGACTAAAAAAGTACGTACCAAAGAGTTGGACTAGGTAAACTAAGTGACCATGAGAAAAAGCATTCAACAGTGAGACCCACCTTTTTCAAGAAGCTTAAGAAGCAAACAGTCAAGGTACCAAGTAATGGGAGATAAGGTAGAGAAGATAACCAATAAAAGAATAACTAGAATGATATATCAAATGGCTTTTAGGAAGCTTAATCAGGGAAAATGGAGGACCTACAGAATACAAATAGACTCTTTAAGCAAATGAGATTAGCAATAATAAAAATAGAAGGGACTTTAATTCCTAAATGTTTCTTTTCATCTTCATCTTATATTTAGCTCCAGATATATATCTACATTCTTTGTCAATATCTCAGCTTATCAGTTTTTTAAAATATTTGACTCTTCGCAGCACCACACTGCATTTAAGGTCAAATCTTCTCTTTTCTATGCTACCTTGGGAATCCCTCGCCTCCACTCCCGAGTGAGTGGTGTTCCTTCACCCTGCACGCACCAGTCTGTCCTCTCTCCTGTGTAAAATGCACTTGCTGGAGGAACATTTCTGTGTCATGAGCACTAGGCCCATTTTCTTACTACTTTTATTGGTTTCTGCCCTTGTTTCCTCTCAACTGCCATTCTAACCCTCCTTTTCAATTTCCTTTACTGTCATCCCTTTGTGGTTTGATTCCCTGCACATTTGTCACTTGCGACCTTCTACAACTAGAAAAGTTGTCTTTCTGAAACCCTTCACTTCTAGTCTCTTGTTCTTTGAAATTGTTTGCCTATTTTATTTCATTAATGAATTCCTCAATAGAAAAAGAGAAGCAAGTTAATGTTGCTGTAACTTTTTTATTTAGATTGCCCTCCTCTTGCTCAAATATTGTATTTCATGCATATAATTCAAAATATTGTGGTGATTTTTCTTTGTCAAAATTCAGGCTAGGCCCTTACATAAACTTGGGCAAAAAAGTTTCACTAGAGATTATTTGAAGCATACTTAAACTCAGTAACTTGTCACAGTTGCTTAAGGATTTGCTATTATCTTTCCATTGAATTGGTACATTTTAACTCCTAGACTGCTAAAATAATTTCCTAGGTCACTAGGAGCCATTAGGACATCAGCCAGTTGTTATGTTTGCAAAGAAGAATAAAAAGAAATGAAGTTTGATTAAGGCAAGAGTAAAGATGGTCCAGGCCCAAGGAATCTTTCAGAGAACAAGCCTGGGGGTCACTGGAGTAGAGGCCTCTGGGCAGCGAAGCTCAGCAGGGTCACTGGGTATCTAATTAGGGGAAGAGGCTGGAGGAGTAGGAAAGTGATGCTAATCAGTAAAGGATGTTGAAGCGAGACAAAGCTCAAATGAAAATGAACTTCTCTTATAGGGTTGCCTCAATGAGTAAAAGTCTATTTTGAAGAGTTTCCTTTTTTTCCCCTGAGGGGTTAATTTCTATTTCTTTTCAGATATATCCCTGATTGCTTAATAAGGGAGGAAAAAGTCTCACCTTTATAAAGCCCCTCTTTCCATGCATCACATTAGTTGCAGGGAAAACTGTAGGAGACATAGTTTATTCCTTCACTCATATTGCATATATTCATTCATTCATTAAAAAGTAGTGAGAGTGTGCTAGGTACTTTGACACTTTGTATAGAATGACAAGCAAGACAGACACAGTTCTGTGCCTCCTGGGATTTAGAGTATTTCGTGGAAACACAGGAAGTCAGCTACAGTCCTGCACAGGTGCTGGGGTCAGAGAAATGCAGGTGCCACCAGAAACACAGAGGAAGCAGACTGAATCCAGATTAGGGGCAACAGCAAAGACTTCACAGCAAGAATGATATTTCAGAATTAAAACAATCGAGGTTGGCCAGGCAAAGCTGGAGGGAGGGGCAGGAAAGTGAAGGCAGAGAAGCAAAGTAACATTTCAAACTGGAAAACAGCTCCCTTATCACTAAAGGTGAGAAAGAACACTGTACCTTCACATGTGTGAACAACACTGTTCGGGGTGGGAAAACAGAGTTGAAAGGTTAAGAAGGTAAAATGTGAGTCTGGGCTGCTATCATAAAGTACTTATGTGTGTGGTGCAAAGAATTTATTTTATATTGAGGACTATTGGAAAATCATTTCTGAGGTAGGGAAATGACTTAACCAGGTTTGCTTTGTAGCATCTAGCTGAAAAGAGGAGCTGGGGTTTGAGGGGGTGGGCAGGATAGGAGATTGCAATACTGATTGGTAAGTCACTATGGCAGTCATTCTAGCCAGAGATATTGGTGGCCTAAATTAAGTTAGCAGCAGAGGGGATTAATCCAGGAGATACTTGGTAGATAAAATAGGAGTTGGTGATTTATCAAACAAAGAGAAAAAAAAATTATGATGCCAAAATGTCTCATTGGACCACAAGATAAATGGTGCTGCTGTTCACTGAGACAGACAACGCCAGAGAAAATGGCGTTTGTGGGAAGAAACACTGGGATGCCTAGTAAAATTTCAGATCAAAAAAAATATGACACTCAGAGACAGAAGCCAGCATTATAGATCTGGGGGGTCATCAGCATATAAATGGCAACTGAATCTGGGGGAATAGGCTGATCAAGGCCAAGAGTGCACAACTGTAGTTGAACATATAATTTTGTATTATTTGTTTAATATCTGTCTTCATGACTAAATTTTAAACCCAGTGAAAGTTATTAAACAATGTCTGTTCACTAGCTCCAAGCATAGTCCCTTGCCTATAGTTGACAAGAATTTTTGAATGAATGAAAAAATATCTGTAAAGTCCATAGTCAATTACCAAGGAATGTACAAGTGTATGGAATTAACATGGATTATAACCAATCAAACATAGACTTGCTCAAATACCCTATTAGGAGCTACATTTTATGCCTCCTTTCTGAAATGCTTGGGTCAGAATTTGGTTTGACTAGTTTATTAATTGAGAATGTTAGTATCATCTATACAGCATACTGAGAGCAAGCACTGGAAGTCAAACAGAGTAACCCTCTTAGGTCAAAGCAATTAGAGTGCCTCAGTTTTCTTATGTATGCAATGGGGATAATAGTACCTAGTTCAGAGAGCTATTGATAGAATTAAATGATGTAATATACATAATATACTTTACATAGCAATCTGGACCATAGAAGTACCTAATGTTATTAATATTCATATTAATTTTATTATACAGTGATATCATTACCCAATTTATTATTTATACTTAATATCAAGTGTTAATATAACAATTATTCATGATTAATATTAATTAATGATATTATTAATCGTGCTTTAAAATTTGTTGAGGTGGAAGTTCTCCATGGTGTTTCTACCTATCTAGTGATAACTTTTGTCCCAGATTATCTTTTCAATGATGTTTACATTTCAAAAATGTTTGCATAGCAGTGAGCCTTGGAAGGTAGAGGTAGTGACTCCCTCTGGGCAGAGAGCAGATTTACTGCTTTACCAGTACTGTAATAAAGATAATGGCTCCCTCAGAGGCAAAGTTAGGTAGGTTTGCTAGCAGCTCCCTTATAACCCTGGGTTTCCAAAATGTGAGTTCTTAGCTGCAACACAAACCCAGTGTCTGCAGCATCGACATGGGCCACTCTGCACTGCCTTGTGGGACCTGAGGGGCAAGGGTAACCAAGAGGAACACGAAGCTGATGTTTCTCATGGTGCATTGAGTAATTAAAGTCTTTGCCTCTTTCCTAAGGTCTTGCATCTTTTGTTAGCATTTCTGAAACTATGGCAGGCCGTCTTGTTAGTGTGTATGGAGTGTAAAATCTCAGACCCTTCACTTTTCTAAATAAAGTTGTCTCTTCAGTGTAACTTTATATATTACAAAACCTCGATGCATTTGTTTTGTAAGGCACTACTTCTCAGTCTTAACACTGCATACTTTTAATAATTCTAATTATGAACAATATATAAACAGAAGCACAAAAGGAAAGATAATTTATTTTCACTTTGAAGATTTCAATCTTTATGCTTATTTGATTGGGAAAAGTTTGAGAAACATGAGAATACTTCATGTTTAAAATTTTATTCTTTCAGCCACAAATCTATGGGGCACAAATGTGTGTAGTACAAATCCTTGCTGTCTAATAAATATTAAACATTGCCAGAACATGTTCAAATCACACAAGAATATTTGCAGTATTGACAGCAATCATATGTGTTAATGCAGAGTAATGACCATGTATTTATTTATTTCTAGATCAGGTGCTCTCTCTCCTCTAGTTTCTCAGCATTTTTTCAGGAATGGGGACATAATTTCTAAAAAAAACAGCAGTTTTTACTTGGGTACATGTGTGCCTGTGCCTGTGTGTATCTGTGTATATGTAAAAGACATGGTCACACCTCACAGTATAGTTAAGGATTAACTTTGTAGGAAACATGATGCTCTAGGAATTAAGATGAAGAAGGTTCATTTGGATCAAATGTGAGCAGATGAGATTCAGTAGAGAACAGTGATTGTAAACAACAAAAGAAAAGGAAATAAGAGATAGGTCTTACTTGAATAGTCCTAGACAAAAACGAGATAGAAGGAGAAGTAAAACCTTCCTTTAACAGAGGAATCTGGAGACACAGTACAGGGTGGGGAGAAATAAGGCCTTGAGTAGGCAAGACTTTGATGGTAAGGACCACTAATCACATGAAAGAAGGAATTTGCCATAATGATGAGAGTTTAATCCAGAAGACAGAGAGGTAATTTTGGAGCCCAAGAACATTAAGTCTCCAAACACCAGAAGACAGTGGTAACTCATGCTAGTAAAAGAAGTAACTACCAAGAATTTGGTAAACCAAAATGTCTATGATATGGGGAAAAATTTGTATGCATTTGAATCACTGATACCAAGGAAAAGCATTTTAGTGTTCTTAGTGAAACCACAGGTGACACTTTCTGTGACAGTGATGAAATCTGAGCTAAACTAAATGAATATGAAGCTATACAAATAATTTTTCTAAACGGGACATTGTTTGAAAATTAAGTTGGGGCATCCATCTCCAGGCTAAAGATTGGACAATGAGATGGAAAAAATAATTCGTGAAGAAGGCTGGAGAGAATGGAAGTTAGGAGCCAGGTTCTGATCTTTACTGACAGTATTTTTTCCTCTTCTTTCTTTGGGTGGTGGCAAACAAGATAGGGCGATAATAAAAATAGCTTAGTTCTGGAGACTTGGCCAAAAGCTAAATCACTATCATATTTAAAATAATTAAAGTGACAAGCATTCTTTTACTTGTACACTACATCTTGTTTATTATTTTGCTAGATAAAGCCCCTTGTCATTAAACTGCAGGCAAAGCTGTTAACAGAGAAATGCAAATCCACACCCTAGACCTAATTTTTTAATATAGTTTCCTCTTTGATCTACTGCATCTCTGAATTTAATTATGAGGTCTAACTTGATGCCCTGCCATTGTATCTTTTGCTCTTCTTGCTCTTTTTTGTAGTTTGTAATAAAGAGGAATTTTCTGTTTCTTTTAAAGCAAGCTCATTTTTCATTAGTTCATCGGAAGGTGTCACCTTCTACTTCGTGTTGCTCCTTGGGTCCTTTTATTCTTTGTCTCCTGAACTGACACAATTACCATCTGTACATTCTGCAAATATAACCTGCAGAGTGGGTTTCCTAGGAATATAATTTTCAAAAGTGCCAGACATAAGAATGACTCTAAAGCCATTTGATGAGTTCTCTGTTACATCTCCTCATTTGCTTCCTGCCCAAAGAGATTTTTGATTTCTGCCTGGAACATTCTTATCAGCTTAAAGGTATGCAGCATCATTATGTTATGAATATTTTTTCTGCGGCAGCAAGTGCACTAACCTTGAATGAAGCAGTTGCTAATCATGTTGCACTAAGCAAATAAAAGTCAGAACCGACCTAATCTTGCTTGCCTAATATCAGTTTCTGCAGACTTCAAGTGTAATGTTCTAATCACTGGCGCAAAACAGCCAATTAATTTGCTTTCCCTACGTGTTTTTACTGGCCAAGATGCATGGGGGAGCAGTGCATTCGGTTATAATCATGCTCCACAAAGATGGGAAATGTTCCCTTTGAGCTTCCAATCATTAGGCCAGCTGAAGTGAAGACAAGCCCATTGACAAGTGAGAATGGCAATAATTTATTTTCTATTGATGGGTTGTGACAAATCATGTCGAAGCAGTGGCTGCATACTGTGGGGCTCTCCGCTAAGGAAGACTGTGATGGGCAAAGATGAAACCCTTCACAGCTCATTTAGTCCAAATGTAGCCACCTGGGTGGTGAATCGGTTCAACATACCAGCCCAGGCATTCCAGCACAAAATTAGATCGCTAACAGGCAGGCCATATAGGGGTTCCTACGAGGCATTAATCAACAGGGTTGAGCTGTCAAAATGCAGAGTCTGGAATTAAAAAACACCAAAAGGATAAAAATGTAGCAATGCTGTCAAAAAAATCAAGAACGTGATTCCTACTATAAGATTCTAACTACCATTAAAAAAGCTTAGGAGGACAATGCATTATAAAGGGGTAAAGAAAGGCATTAACCCTGTGGAAAATTTCCCTAAGATTTTTACAAATGTTAATTAGTAAAGCAGCATGATTTGCTTAAGCATGAACATATGCCCTTTCAGCTTATTACTGACAGGTCAGGTTGCATATAAGTCCTTCTTACCTCCTTACAGCATAGTTCATCTCTTATTTAAATTTCTTTTCTACCCAAACCCACTGATATGCAAAGCATTTGATGTCTCACGCTGCTTCTGAATGTAGACACTTCAAACTGCAGAATTCTCAGGCTAGCACAGCTGATTTTCTGAACACTTTTTGGTAGAAGAGAGATTCCTTGCATCTGCAGGTGTGAACTCTTCCTCTGTGTGTGTGTGTGTGTGTGTGTGTGTGTGAGAGAGAGAGAGAGAGAGAAAGAGAGAGAGAGAGAAATATTAAATTTTATCAATATCCTTTTAGGAGCTCATTATCTGTTTTCATATTAGAAAAAGTATTTAGTGCCATAAACAAATTCAAACAATCAGACTTTCTGAAACTAACCAAATTTTCACTACTTAAAAAAACTTGCAAAAGTTCTATGGCATAAAAACATGGAGTCTAAATCTTGAAGAATTGCTTACGAAGCCCCACATGGACATCTCTCGAAGTCTGGTCTATTGACCATACGCATCGGAATGATCTAGAGTGCTCATGGAGAATGCGCATGCAGAGACCTACTGCAGACAAGTCCTAGATGGGCCTGAGAACTGACATTTTAATGGGATACCCAGGACAGTTCTGAATGTACAGTGAAACTGGAAGAAACACTTCTTATATTAATAAGTTCTAGTCCATTTTCAAGTACAATACAAACTCTTGCTTCTTTCTACTGCAAACACATCTCCCCCTTGGACAACCTGTACTTCCTTTGTTGACAGATTCTCTAATATTTTTACATTTCCATGCCTTTGATCATGTCATGACCTTCATATGCCCAAGCCCCATCTTTTCCATCCTCTGAGAGTCAACTCAGATGCTTCCTGCTAACGTGAAAGCTTCTCCATTACTCCTGTCTAGATGTGAATATTCTGGCCTCCCTGCTGTCCTAGCCATTTGTTTGTACCTTTTATAGCATTACCACCTCTGTCTTCTATTCCAGTTACCTGTACATGTGCTTCATCTCCCAGTTACTAGCTTGTTCACTCCTTGAGGTCATATCTTGCACATCTGCTTATACCTCATTCATTGGAACTCATGACCTCATGGCTTATGTATACTAGATGTCTCTCAAATTGAACTATTGAATAATAGGTGTTAATTCAAATCCAGGCTTTATACCTTTAAGTCATTCACAAAGATAAGTGTTCTCTCTCACTATACACTCAGAATTCTCATTAGAATCTTTGAGTGGGTTCCCCATGACAAAAATACCTGAGGGCTGTTATTTTGTTTGTTGGTTGATTTTACTTAACTGCCATTTGTCCATGAAATGTTATTCTCCTTTAGATTTTCTAAATTAGCTTTAATGATATTTTCTTTGAAAGAATATTTGTTAATATTTTGAATCCTTAGATGAAACAGATATATAAAATATGTTAATTATGCTGGAAAATAAATTACATTATAGTGTGCTACTGTGAGCCTTTTTTTTTGTATTTCAGATGCTTATTTTACAGAAATAGGAACTACATGGCCTTAAATTTTTATAACTGTGTACAATAATTAACTAGCAGTTGATGGCTATAGTTGCTTATGCCTAATCTGATTTAAGACTAATATCATAGACCATAATATAGGAGAAAATATAGGAGCTATGGTTTGGATTTCCATGAGCTAATGAGTAAGTTCAGGCTGATTATAAGCTGAAGGTGTGTTTTTCTTTGAGCATCCCTATATTCTTGAAAGTAGTGCGTCTAAGAAATCCATGTTGTAATTGTTTTTAAAACCCCCTTTTACCGTGATACTGCTGCATGCATAGGCACCACAGAAATGGAAAGAATGTTTGCAGGATACTTGAGAATATTATACTTGAAAAAATGAAATAATTCAAACCAGTGTGAGCCAAACCTGTTCTGGTTATAATAATACCCCTTTATCTACCTCATTCTTCAATTACAGACACTCTAGATGAGGAGCAAGAGTTGAGGAGATACCTCTCACTTTCCTTCAGGGCCAAAGATAACTAGGGCAGACTAGAGCCAGGGTGGAGCTGCTTGGAAAAGCTCTAAAGGTCTGGGAAAGTATGTCATTAAAAAGAAGATGATATGTAAGCTTTCCTCTCTCTGACACCTTGGGTTCTTTTCAGACCGATATAAAAAGTACTTTCTGGGACCACACATTTCATAAAGTTTCTATCGCAGATTAGTAGTCATCTCAGTGAGTTTTGCCTCAACTCAGTTGATAATTACAGTAAAACAGAGAATGATATTGCATTTTTATTTATATTAGAGTTCTTAGCCATGGGCACCCAGGGAGCCCCTGGATATAACTAAAACCGAATTAAGAGAAAAGAACATTGTTGATTCAATTTCTGAATCGGAGAGTAAAACAAACATAATAATCACTGAAATAAAAACATAAAATCACTTCAAAATAAATAACTACCTTTAAAATGATACTGCCTTTGAGATATGCCCTCCACTTCTCCAACCAAAAAAGAACAGCAGTGTGGTATTTTCTAAAATAGAGCTAATTTGATCCTCTGCTAATTCTTCCATTTCACTCTTTTAAAACTATTTTCACAAACGTCACATGCCACGTGGGGACACGAGGAGTGAAAGCTTAGTCCACAAATGGTTGATGAGACTCTACAGAGAGGCCTGAAGGCGTACGGTAGATAAGCACTGACAAAGGGGAAGAGATGGGAATCAGTCGGCTCTTGGTTTGAATTTCAGGAAGCCTTTGACACATGAGAAATATTGGGACATTGAACAAAAAGTTCTTAACTTTGACTTCCTGACATTCATGATACAAGAATTAGAAGAACTCAAAGAAGATAATAAAAATAAAACTATTTCAGGCAGGCTTCTTTGAAGAAGCCACAGAACGCAAACAAAAGACTATCTTTCAGAAAGTTTTCTTTCTGCTGTATCAGCAAAAAGAAATCAACCTATGCAGGGAACCAGGGGAAAAGGAATATTATAGTCAAAAGACATAGGAAGAATATACATCTGAAGAATAACACAGAAAAAATTTCCCAGTCTTAATAAAGTTACAGACAACATGACCATTTGAAAGTAATCAAAAGAGAGTTTAGAATGTGATACAATACAATAATAGAAGATGAAAGTTGAGCTGGAAAACTCAGGAAAGAAATGAAAGAGAAACTAGAAATTATTATAGAAATGAAAGCCCCACTGAAGCAAAAAAAATTAAAATCTTATTCCTGGAAACAAAGCCATGGAGATCAGAATTGAGAAATAAAAACAAACCAAATTAGGAAAAAAGACAATGTAAAAAATATTATATAGATGATAGATAAGGCAGAAAGAAAAAGGGGAATAATGAAAAATTACTATTTTTAAAGGAAATAGCAAAGCAAATGGAACAAAAAACTAATATATAGGAAAAATTTCCTTAAGAAAGAACTAATGTGTATGTTGCCAGGGCCCTTTATATTTGACACAAAGTGAATACAAAATAATGAACCCCAAAACATATGGTAATACAATTTCTGGTTTTTAAAGATAAAATTATATGGGCATGCTAGCGAAAAAGTAAGTTATATAAAAGGGGAAAATCAGGTGTGTCTTAAATTTCTTCAAAGCAACACAATGTCAGAGGAAAGTGGGGCCATGCTGTACATTTTACAGGTCATGAAAATATGATCTAAGAACTTTTCAAATATAAAGACAACATTCTCAAGCAGGTAAGAATTTAGGGATTATAGCACCCACGATGATTATTATTAGCAAGAGATGAATCAAAATAAAATACTATATAAAAATATTTAAGATTAAATAATCATGAAAATCTTGCTATAAATGTTATAAATCTTGAGAGTACAAAAAGAATTACATGCACGCAGCACACACAGGGACTACTGAGGATGGAAGGAAAGGGGAGGGGTGCCCCAAAACACTGGTGTGTTAGCATATCTTTACATTCAGCTGTTGGAGGTACTGACTTAAGCTGCTTTCAGTTCTGTCATGGTATTTTGTTCCTATACTTAAATAAATTTTTAAGCAATTCCAACAACTCAGTGAAGAAAGGTTTCTTGGAAGTCCAATAATTTGCTTTCATTTTTTCCCTTTGATTTGTTATTTACTGTTAAAGTTAACAGTTGTAGAATTAATTTCATTTAAAAAAAATTTCCATCTCTTTGTCTTTGTACAGACACTTATGCCTGGTAAGACATTCCCCAAATATTAAAAGTATTTCTAGATGGTGAGAGGTTGAATGACTATGACCTGCCTTCTGGAGATATGAGCATATATATAATTTTATGAAGTTTTAAATATCCAGAAAAATAGATATGAATTAAATACTGAGAAAACTGGAGCATCTTTCTGATGTTTCCTTTTGTATATTCTTCCTTTTTATTTCTTCCTAAAAAAAAGGAGTGAAAACCAATTGGAGTAGCACAATGTTAATCTTTGTAGAAATACAAAGGAAGCGAAAGAGCCCTGGTTGGTATGGCTCAGTGGATTGAGTGCCAGCCTGGCAACCGAAAGGCTACCACACACATGTTTTTCTCTCTTTCTTTCTCCCTCCCTTTTCTTCTCTGTAAAAATAAATAAGTAAAATCTTTAAAAACAAAGGAAGCTAAAAAAAGTTGTGTTTCCATAAAAAGCTTACAATTTAATTTGATGGTCTTTAGTTTTTTGCATTGTCATGCTAACTTTGTATAACAGAAAAAGATTTGCAAAAAATGAAATTGTGATATCTTTGGGAAGCTCTCTTATTCCCTGTCCAAACAAACTGGAAATTTTTTATTTGGGAATTAATCGAAGTATAAGGAAACATCTTGAGGAGTTACATTAATTTGGGTCTGAAAGGAAAAATGTCTATTTACACTCTTTATTTTACCTTAAGAATATATTTTAGTGTATGTCTCAAGTCACTATTTGGTTTAAAGGAGATCCTTGACTAAACTGGCAATTATCAAAGAAGTAAAGATTTGTCAGATTTGCACAATTCACATTGCCCCAATAACGTAAGTGAATGATTTGATTAGCATACTATGGCCTAGATTTTGTAAAACAATTTGTTAATACTGTAAAAATCCTTTAAAGATGAATCTGTTAAGTCGTTCACAGATTAGCTAGTTATCCAAATGTTTTGTTTATAATCAGACAGTTTGATCTTTTTTTTCTGAATATACTGTCATGTTTGTGGGATTCTGATTGTGTAGTTCAAGGGAGTTCACTCTGTTTTTTATCATTTTCATGATAGAAGCTAAAATTATGAAGATTATGATAGTTCATGACTGTCAAAGCTCCCAGCTTGCCATGTTACTTCTTAAAATGTGTTTTAAAAGATGGGATGATGGAAGAAATCAGCAGTTACCCAGATTTACTTGCGTAAAATGCATGGGAAAGAGATGAGGAACTGTGTTTAATATGATGGATAACTTAATATTTGCACAAATCAGATACAGAAGCATCTGTTAAATGGGCAGGCTTCCACTTCATTTGTGATCTAGTTTAATTTTTTTAGAGTAAATTTAAACATCTGATCACTCTCTATATGTCTTTACCCAGTGTATGTCTTCAGTTTAATTGCAGAATTCAAAATGCTTTCTTAAAATCATGAATTTTTATCTATTAAAATGAATCATATGTGATATAATCACAAAGATGATCATTCACAGTGAGCACTATTACCATTTCTTAAGTGGATAATAACAAATTGCTCACTGTAGTTGCTTTTACAACTTTTAGTTTTGTATATTATTTTGTCCTCCAAGGTAAAATGACAGAGTGAGCATATTGCATAAAAAACAAGATCATCACTCTTTCACTGCCTATCATCCTGTTTATGCTTAACCAAGCATTTATTTATTAGTTCTTAATGGTAAGGGCTACAAGGTTACTACACCTGAGAGAAAAATCTGTAAGACGGACTTTTTAATTAATCACTAGGAGGGTTCAGGAAGGTCTCACCGTTTCTGTAAACTGGAAGCATTTGTGCACCCCATTCCAAGTGTTCATCGTAAGACTGTACTTTGAGGGATCATTTCTGTAGTTCATTACCAAGTGTTGATCATGAAAACGGCAGGTGTGCTTTACTTCTCTAAGTTTCTCTACTCCCATTAGGAATAATGAACCCTTTACGTGTTTCTCTGCATGTATACATAGATACCATGGTTAAAACTGGGGCCCTGTTTGCCTGAGGACAGAGACAGCTCTAAGGAAACAGAACAGTAGAACCAGTGTTTTAGGAATGATACTAAAATGCTACCCAACGTGCTCTAAATTCAGGATCACCACCTCAGGACAAAAGACTCTGACACAGAGTAATCAAGAGCAACAGACCCCAATAGTCAGGAGTTACCTTACCCGGCACCATCTGCGGCTAGTCAAGTCAGCTGGAGCATTGTTCTATTTGGTTCATTTTACTAAGTTTACAAACAAAAACTGCAATATAATATGCAACAGTACTTCAGATAAAATCATAACTTAATTGACAGTTATGTTTGTCCTGGGTCACTGGGTGCAATAGGGATAGATAAAATGACAAGAAGTCTCGCCATAGTTATAAGTCTATTTGGGAACCAACACTTTTCTCTCCAGTCCTTGGCATCTGCTTTGGCATTTCCTTGTGCAGAAGCCTCTGTGGACTGAAGCAAAAAGCGTTGCAGATTTAATAGCCTTTTTCTTCTGTCTCTAGCTAAGTCCCTGACATTGGCAGAGGTTACCAAACTGCTGGCATAATTTATCTCTTAAACACAGCAAAGTTTATTTCTTAAGCCCAGCACGTGTAAATAGTGCACAGAGACATGCCTTCCCTCTGCCTGGTGTGCATGTGCCTCAAATGTGGCCAGGACTTCTAATCCTCCACACACTACCCTATCACGTTTCTCTTCTTCCTCTCCTCCATCTCTCCCCATTTCTACAATCCTTACATTCACATTTTAGTTGCAAGAAATGCCACGAACAGTAGATTGCCACCGTTCAGAATCTATGTAGGCGCTTAGCACACTCCTGGCAATGCTAAGAGCAAGGCTTTGGGCACAAGGCCCTACTTCATTTCATTACAAAAAGGCACCTTCCGTCTTGGTGGCTGCAGCTTCCTGTCCTGGTCTATACACCCGTGGAACCTCTGAGTCACCTCAGAGCCTCAAGCACTCGCCCTCTCCACTTCAACCAAAACAACTCCACTTTTTTTAAAAAAGGATTTTATTTCTTTTTAGAGAGGGGGGAAGGGAAGGAGAAAGAGAGGGAGAGAAACATCAATGTGTGGTTGCATCTCACATGTCCCCAACTGGAGGACCTGGCCTGCAACCCAGGCATGTGCCCTGGCCAGGAATCGAACCGGCAACCCTCTGGTTTACAGGCCAGCACTCAATCCACTGAGCCATGCCAGCCAGGGCAAACTCTACTTTTTATGGTTTATATAGTATGCTTTCACAAAATACTTTTTATACAGATGCCCTACAGTTTAATAAAAAGAACTGTCTCTAAAATTCAAAGACTTAATCACTTAAGGTCTTTTTGTATGTGTTTAAATTCTACATTTCTGGGAAAATAGCCTCTCTGAAGAGCAACGAAAGTGTGATCTGTAAGTGGGGAATATAGCTGGGGAGAACAAATCAAGAAGAGGAGGTTCTATACAAGAGAACACAAAGACAAGGAATGGACGTAGGAGATACTAATTGTGCTGGTGTGGGAACTTTTTTCTTTATGGGTTGGTTTCGTTTGGTAAGTGGTAGAAGGAGAGGTGTAACTTTATCCAGTTTGCAGGCCAGTGGTCATGAGTTCGAGCACTGGTTCAGTTCTGCATGGACTGCTGCACCCTGGCAGAGGAGACAGTGGCAGCCTGAAAGCAACCCTCCAGCAAAGATGCAGAGGCTGGCCACTGGTGGTCAGGGTGTGAGGCACGTGGGTACACTTCCAACAGCATCTGACACCCTTGTCATTTAGTTTATCCATCAGTAAAACCACTAGACAGTAATACAGCCACATTTTGTCGAAGAAGAAAAAGCTTGAAGAAGAGAGCTATGCATTGATGACTATGTCTGGTAACTAAATTTGTCTCAGGTATTAAAAATAATGGTCCAACCTTTAAAGGTTAATTTTATACAACTTTGTGTTACATGTGACTATAGCACTTGTGTGCCTTTATTGTTGATTCTCAAATATTTCCAATTGGATGAAATTATTTTTTTAATTTTTGGTAGTATATTTTATATTCTAGCTTGATAATATAAAGTCATCAAAACAAAATATATATTAGAATTTATTGGATTTTTAATAGAAATCACTGATGGTATATTTATGTATTCATTTATTTATGCCTTATCTTGTTCAGAAGAGGATTTAAGGTAGTAGTTATATGTATGCTCCAGATTATAACCCAAATTCTTTCATAGGGAAAAGAAATCAAACTCTGGAATTTAGAAAATTAGTTGAAAGAAACTGGATTTAGTCAACATAGAGTAGAAAGATTATTGATTTGTGCTCAGATAGAAATGTGTATAAATTTTATTTCTGCTATTTTGCCATGTGAATTTGAATTATTTCATCTCTTGAAATTTTAGCATTTTTTATCTCTAATCTAGAAGATATAATAAGAGCCCACTGAGCTATCCTGAAGAGTTGGTGGACTGAAATACAGACAGTACCCCAGTGCCTGGCATATGATACACACCTAGCTAAGATTAGCTTAGATCCAGATGAACACATGGTGAAAAACATAAAACAGAATTGATTAAATGTTACATTTTGTGGTGTACACATTAAATGTGGATGAGTTGAGAGTTGCTGATAGCTGCAGCAACAAGTAAAGATTTTGTAGAAATTCATAGGGTCCAGCTACATGGGGAGGATTAAGAGAGTGTTGTACTTAGTGCACTGAGGCTGCTGTAACAATCTACCACACACTGGGTGGCCGGTAAACAACCATCGCTTATTTCTCACAGTTCTGAAGGCTGAGAAGTCCAAGATCATGGCACCAACAGATCTGGTGTCTGGTGAAAACCCACCTCCTGGTTCACAGACAGCTGTCTCCTCACTGTGTCCTTACTTGGCAGAAGGGACAAGAGAGTTCTCTGGGGTCTCTTCTTTAAGGATATCAATCCCGTTCATGAGGGCTCTGTCTCTAAGAGCTGATTGCTTCTACAAGTTCCCACCTCCAGTACGTTCACATGGGGGTGTTGGCATATGAATTTTGGGGCAGTGCAAACCTTCAGTCTTTAGCACGCACTGATAAGATGAAACCTTGCTAGGCAAAAGAACAAGAGCAGAAACAAAGGCGTAAGGGAGTAGTGGTGAGGCAGGAGGCAGTAAGGCCAGTCAGCCCCAGGTTATCTGGCTGTGGTCTGGCAATGACTGAGGGATGATGGCAGGGCACTGGTTGGGCCACTGACCATTCACTTCATTTTTAAGTTCTAGGACTTGAGGTAACAAGATGTCTGAGACTATACCCCACATAGCTGGAGATGAGGTCAGACATTCTGAAGAGGCCACAGATTTGGAGGTCATCTATTCTTCCATTAAGTGTTCTGATCTCTTTATCCAGTAGATTGCTTGTCTCCACTTTGTTTAGTGTGCTTTCTTTTCCTTTAGTTTTGTCCTGCCTTTTCATGGGCCATGTTTCTTCATCTCCTCATTTTGGCTATCTCCCTGTGTTTGTTTCTATGTATTAGGCAGATTTGTAGGTCTCCCAGGCTTGGCAGAGTGAGCTATATAGAAGGTGTCCTGTGGAGCCCACTGGTACAATCTCCCTGGTCACCTGAGTCCCAGGGGTGTCCCCTGTGTGGGTTGTCCATGCCTTCCTATTGTAGTCAGGCTCTAATTGCTGTTGGCCCATCAGTGGGCGGGAGTGGCCATTAGGCTCACTGGCTGTGAGGGCTGGTCTGACACCAGTGGCTCAGCTGTTGCTTGGGGGCTGACTCCACAGAGCAAGAGTCACTGTAGCTGAGTCTGCCCTTTGGGTGTCATTTGTGGAGCTGATTGGTTGGTACTCTGGTTTGACCTCGGGTCAGCAAGTGGGCATATTGGGTCTGGAGGCTCTTGGTGAGGGCTCTGTTTCAAGCCAAGATCAGCCTCTGCTTATGTCAGCCTTGGAACTACTAGGTAGGAGCTACAAAGTGATATGCAGTTGGTTTCTGCTTGTTCTGGGCTTGGAGGTGCTTGGGAGAGGCTATTCTGTATCCAAGGCTGGCTGCCACTTGTCCTGGGCTTGTGGCCTTATAGTTGAAGCTGTGTTCCAGGCCAGGACTGGCTGCCACTTGTGCAGCCAGTAACCCTATAACTCATGGGAGTTAAAATGAAGTTGAGACTCATCTCCACTTGCACTTGGCTTGAGGCCACTTAGTGAGAGCTACAAGTCATGCCAAGGCCAGTTGCAGCTTGTTTGGCATTTGCGAAACTTTGAGAGATTTTGGGAACACCAGCAGCATGAGCCAAGGAGTGCTGCTTGTGTGGAGAAGTTGCTTCAGAAAAGAGTTTGGTGGGATAGATTCACAGGTGGTCACTAGGGTGGGGCAAAAGATGTTAGCCAGGTTGAGGGAGGGCACAGATTTGGCTCCCCCTGCACTGCACAAGCTAGATGAATGCAGAGCGCAACAAATGAACAATGGTGCATGCCAGTGCACCCGTCCCCAAAGAGAGTTGTCCTTGTCCCTCCAGCCCTTGCCCTGAAGTAGATTAATTTAGTTCCTCCCCATATGTCCCTGGGGCTTTATTAGCTGCTGCTCCCATACTGGAACTTAGAGTGTGCAAGCCTGTGTGTGGGTTTTTAAGAACAGCATCTTGATCTCTTATAGCTCTCATGTTTCTAGGATGCAGTCCCTCTAGTTTTCACAGCCAGATGTTCTGAGGGCTACTCTTCCACACTGGTGCCCCAGGCTGGGGAGCCCAGTGTAAGGCTTTGACCCCTGGCTCTGCAGGAGGGACCTCTGCAGCTGAAATGTCCCTCCCAATTCTTAACCACCACACTGCCGGTGTGTGGCCTGCCCTTCTGCATCTCTGCCCCTCCTACCAGCCTCAAGAGGGCTTCTTCTTTATGATCCTAGTTATTGGATTCTGGTTCAGCTAGTCTTTCAGGTAGTTCTCAGTGGTGGTTGTTCTATAATTTAGTCATAATTTTGATGTGATCGTGAGAGGAGGTGAGAATAATATACCTACACCACCATCTGGACCAAAAGTTCTGTATGTGTTATACTTTTATACAACTGGCAGGGCAGTTGGTTTGTTTATAGCAGCATCAGTACAAACACATGAGCAATGCTTTGCACTAGGACATTATTGATGACCATGAAGTCAGTAGGTGATTTTTCAGCTCTGTTATAATTCTTTGGAGCACTGTTGTGTATGCGGTCCACTGTTGACGGAAATGTCTGAAATGTTGTTATACGGTGCCTGTCTGTATGAGCTCTTAGATGAGTGCCTGGCATATTTTAAGTCTGACATAAATATTTGCTATTGAATAAGTACAGAATACAAAGAATTGAAAGCGTAGTATGTGTAATGGCTAAGCATGCAAATATAGCCAGACTATGTGGGTTTGAACCCCAGCTCTGTCATTTACTAGTTGTATGACTTTGGACCAATTACTTAACCTTTCTGGGCCTCAGCCTTCAGCTCTAAAATGTGGATATACTATTAACTAATCCATAATTGCAAAGGTTGAAAGAATCACTACATATCAAGTTATTAGTAAGTACTTAATAATTAATAGTCATTATTATTAGCTCTGTGGATTAGCCATGCAGCATTCTGATTGCTAGAGATCAAAGGTACCATCCCATTTTACACTTAACACAAGCAAAGAGAGGGCTCTCCTGGGTCCTGGCAGCTTGTTTCACACCCTTACCTCCTCACAGTCAGGAGCAGGATGAAAGGACCACCTTTCTCTCACTGAAGCCTGCTCAGATTTCTGAGGACCTACCCTTTTCTGGGGTGATTGTGTGTATTGGCCTCACCCTTCAGGTGTACTTCTCAAATCATTTGGTGGGGAGCTTTCTCTTAGAGAAGAAACCATATATAACCACCTGAATTAGCACTTATATAACATAATTTAAGCATAATAAAAATGAAGATCATGCAGTCATGGGTAGGGGAGAGGGAGAAGGGAACTTTGTTATAGGAATTTAATGATCATGGTCCTGAGACATGCACATAAGCCCATTCTGCATCTAGAAGGTCTGGCAATACGTTGTAAGGACAGAGTTGGGGGCTTTTCAAATCAGGGATAGCGTACCCAGGGAGAAGAAATCTTGTTATAGGGAAACCCTGAATTCAGCTCTATCTGCCCAGAACCACCATTTATTGTACTTATGTCTCCTGTATGTATGGCGGGTAGCTCCAGCCTAATTTAATCTATCATCAGACAAACATTCTGCCACCAGCACACACAAAGGTAGTTGAGAAAAATTCTTGTCCACTGGATAAAGAACTGCCTTTGTATCCCAATCATTAGGATGCATCGACTTCCAGATGTTGTGCAATCAGCAAGTGTCCAAATGAAGATACTTCAAATAGTCATTTTCTCAAAATAACAATCTATAAAACATAAATAGTAAATTTCTTCTTACCATAAAAGAAAATTAGATTATCAGAAATAGAGGCTATAAATCATATGTGATATGTCTGGACTTTTTATATACCATAATAACTAATCACTTGGCTATCAGGGCACTGGGGAAATTACAATAAATTATATTTTGTGGGGTATGCACCACATGAATGAAGCCAAGAATATTATAGAATGACCTTCACCTTGGGTGATGTCATAGAAAAAATGATGCTGCCCTAATAACTTCATAGGGTTAATTAGTTTCGGAGAACACACAAGAGGCAGCGATGTCCTAGAGCTTTTTTATTTTCTTTCCCATGGGAAGTTGAGCTAATAAAAATGAAAAACATTTCAAGTAGCTAAGTAAGAAAGAAGAGTTGCACAGAGTTAGAAGGAAATGCTTTAGTACTGTCCCCTTAGAAGGCCTGGTTCTCTTTTCTGTCAGCTACAAATCTTATTCTTTTTTTGTGCATTTTCCCCATCAATTTGGAAACCTTTCAAATGACCATTGTTTCCAAAACCTGCTCTGACAATGGATTTTTAAAGAATTTTTGATGAATATGAATTCATTTAATCAGATAGGGACCTCTTCAAATAGGGAGACATTTATCTGTATAAAATTTGCAGCTTTGTTTAGTCTGGCCACTTGGATCCCCAGTGGGGGTGGAGGTAAAGTTTCCACAGTTACGCTGATTTCAGATGAATGGGTTTGCTGGTGTCAAAGACAGGCTGCGGCCCTCCACTGGCATCTGGGGTACAGGAGGCTAATTCCTCTGAATAGAGCCATTGATGATTACATTTCGGGAAATTTAATCATAGAGTAATTAGGCTTTAATTCTTACAAAAACTTGCAATTAATTGGACCTTTTATACAACTTTTTTGTTTGATTTAAAGTACCATGTAGGTTAGTTGTAGAAACTTAATTTAAATATGGGTTTAATTGGAATTGTTTTATGATTTTAATGAGTCTTAAAAGTCTTTTGATGAGCAGCCTGTATAATTATGGTATTTAAAATGATTGAGTAAATGCATACTTTTATAATTTACCTTTCAGGAAACTGTATTTTTATGGAGGCTGTTTTTTGCATGATGAATTGTTTCATTTTATGTTCAGCTTTTGTGGGAATGGTTGTTTAGTCCTGCCTCTAATCACCCAAATGTTTTCTCTTTAAAATGAAATTAAAATTTCACAGAAGTAAAAGCATCAGGCAGTAGCCCAACACTATAGTTAAATGTAATCACAGACATATTTTTGTTTTTACTTTAAAGGAGACTGAATTACTGCTAAAACCTTCAACTGGGGATTCAGTTTTCCTGCGTCATCAGACATAAACAAGTTACCTGAAGACAGTTCTATTCCTATAGAAAAAAAACTGATTTTAGGCAAATGACTTGAACTCTTTAAAAAAAATGAAAAGCAATATTGAGTTATCAACTTTTTAATGTGATGTCAAAACAAATGAATACTTTTAATAAACATAAACATTCTTAAATTAGAATAGAAAGGAAAGCATTAGATACTTTCCTTTGAGTAGGTCCTCTTCTTACCTATGCTAAATCAGATAACTACTATTTGAAATTTTTCTGCTGATTAGGAAAAATAATGGTGTATTAAGTAAGTAATATTAAGACACATGGTTTTATTTTCCATTTTTAATGATATTATGTTCTGTCCTTCACTTTATAGTTTAGGTCAAATTATTTACATGTGCTTGAAAATCAATCAATGCAGTTTACCATATCAAAGAGTAGAGGACTAAAACCATATGGTCATTGTGATAGAGGTAGAACAACATTTCATAAAATCATTTTGTGATAAAAACTCTCAGCAAACTAGAAATAGAAGTGAACTTACTCAACTTGATTAAGGGCCCCTATGAAAAACATACAGCTAACATCATACTCAAAGATGTCTTTTATTTAACACTTACTGAAGGTCCTAGCCAGTGCAATAAGACCAGCAGAGAAAATAAAAGGCATGGAAATGGGAAATGGAGAAGTAAAACTATCCTTATTTGCATATTATGTGATTATACAAGTAGAAAACCCTAAGGAATCCACAAAACGGCTATTAAATCTAATGAATAAATTTAGGAAAATTGCAGGATACAAAGTCAAAATAAAAGCTGGCACTTCTATAAGTAACAAACAAGTGACAATAAAAATTGTTTAAAACTCCATTTAAAATAACAAAAATATTAAGGAATAAATTTAGCAGAAGATATGCAAGACCTGAACACTTAAAACTATAAAACATTGCAAAGGATAAATAATGGAAAATAAAGAACTAAATAAATGAGAGCTACTATGTTCATGGACTGAGGACTCGGTATTTTTATGATGATAATCTTTCCCAAATTGATCTATAAATTCCATGCAATCCCAATCAAAATCTAAGCATGATGCTTTGAGGAAACTGATGACATGATTTAAAATTTATACTAAAAGGTAAAGGACAATTTTGAAAAAGGAGGAAAAAAATTGAAGAAGTTATATTGCCTGATTTGAATATATAAGGGTACAAATCAAGACATTGTAATATTGGCATAAGAATAGACATATATGAAAATAAATTACAATAGTCCAGAAATTATCCCACACTTTCATGGTCAATTTATGTTTGAGAAATATACCAAAGTATTTCAATGGAGGAAAAAAAAGTCTTCAACATATGGTACTACAACTAGATACCTGTATGGGGAAAAATATTAGCCTTGATCTTTACCTTGTACCTTCCACAAAGATGAACTCAACATGAATCTCAAGCTTAAGTAAGAACATAAACTACTAAACATATGAGAGATGATCTTTGTGACACTAGGTTAGGCAAAGCTTTTATTAACAAGGACATAAGAAGCACAAACTATGAAAAGAAGAAATTAAGTTAAAATGAACTCTCATCAAGATAAAAAAAAACTTTTTTCAAAAGACACAATACAAAAAGGCATGCCAAGTTGGACGAAATTTTTATAGAACATTTCTCACAAAGAGCTTGAATCAAAATATATAATGAACTCTTACAACTTAATAAGGAAAAGACAATTCCATTTTTAAAAGAGAGTTAAAATTTAAAGAGCACTTCACAAAAGATGTTATACAAATGGGCAATAAAAATAGGTAAAGATATTCACCATCACTAGTTATTAAGGAAATGTAAATTACAACCAGAGTGAAATACCTGAATGGCTAAAATTAACAGGACTGACAATAATAAGTGTTGATATGGACGTGGAGTAACTGGAAATTCCATACATTGCTGATAGGAATAAAAAAATAGTACAGCCACTTTGGAAAACAGTCTGACAATAATTCACAAAGTTAAACATGCATTTATCACAGAACCCAGCAATTTAACTCCTGTGTATTTTACCCAAGTGAAGTAAGAACACATGTCTACACAAAGATATGGTTGCAAATGTTCATAACAGCATTATTCAAAACAGCCAAAAAAGGATGCACCACAAATATCCATCAGCTCTTCAGTGTATAAATGAACTGTGGTATATCCCTACTCTGAAATACTACTCAGCAATAAAAGGGAACAGAGTATTAGTAATTCAAAAACATGAATAAATTGCAAAAATATTATAAGTGAATAAATTGAAAATAAAAGACTAGGTACCATATGATTCCAATAATATAAAATTCTAGAAAAAGAAAAACTGTAACATAAAGCAGATTAAATGACTGTCTAGAACCAGAGTTGAGAAATGTCATTGAGAGCAAAGAGTCATGAGAAAATGTTTTAGGATGAGGAAATTCTTGAGCTCGTTTGTGAAGGTTAAATCATTTTAATTCAGTTGTATGAAATTAACAAATTTGTTCAAATGTTCACTTAAAATTTATGAATTTCACTGTATGTAAATAACACTTCAATAAAAGGCATTCCTTAAAAAAAAAAAAAAGTTACCCCTGGAGTTTCCCATGAATTCAAATGGTATAATTCACCTGAGGTCTCTTATCTATCCTATATCCTTTCATCTTTGAAGATTTGTGCTAGTGTTTTTAAAGGGCAATGTGATTTTGTACTTTTGTGATTATTGGGGCAACAAAGAAGTATATTCTTATTTGTTTGCCTTTCTTTTTTTATTTATTTTTATATATTATTGATTATGCTATTACAGTTGTCCCATTTCTCCCCATCATTCCCCTCCACCCTGCACACCCCCTCCCACCCACATTCCCCTCCTTTAGTTTATGTCCATGTGTCATAAGTTCTTTAGCTTCTACTTTTCCCACACTATTCTTGCCCTCCTCCTGTCTATTTTCTACCCACCATTTATGGTACTTATTCTCTGTACCTTTTCCCCCTCTCTCCTCCTCCCACTCCCCTGTTACTAACCCTCCATGTGATCTCCATTTCTGTGTTTCTGCTCCTGTTCTAGCTGTTTGCTTAGTTTGCTTTTGTTTTAGGTATGGTTGTTAATATCTGTGAGTTTGCTGTCTTTTTACTGTCCTATTTTTTATCTTCTTTTTCTTAGATAAGTCCCTTTAACATTTCATATAATAAGGGCTTGGTGATGATGAACTCCTTTAACTTGACCTTATCTGAGAAGCACTTTATCTTCCCTTCCATTGTAAATGATATCAACCTGATATGAAACTACTGGTATTATATAACAGAAAGTCAACTATTATACAGATGAATCATCTACTCACTATGAGTTAATATATTAACCAAGATGGCACTATTTCAATATGGTTATGCAAATACAAATTGCTGCTTCTTTTTGGCTTTCATTAACTCTCTCATGGAGTGTCTCTTATCTTCAACACTGTATTTTCTAAGCTAATACTAAATTACTAAAGAGAAAACTGAGCATTTCAAGGTCTTTGGAACAAAGCAGATTTAGTCTATTGACAGTAATCATCTTAAATGAATGACTGTGATCTAACAGATATTATCTAGATAATTATTGAGCCCTGGTTGGTGTGTCTCAGTGGGTTGAGTGCTGGCCTATGAACTGAAAAGTTGCTGGTTCAATTCCTAGTCAGGGCACATGCCTAGGTTGCAGGCAATGTCCCCAGTAGGGTGTACACAAGAGGCAACCACACATTGATGTTACTGTCCCTCTATTTCTCCTTCCTTCCCCTCTCTTTAAAAATAAATAAATAAAATCTAAAAACAAATAAGTAACTATTGAATTATTTGCTTATTTTATATTTTGCTTCCTATTTATTATATTTAATTTTTATTATATTTAAGCATATTTATTATATTTTTTCTTTTAAAAAAATTCTCCTGGCTATTCTATGCTGAACAAATTAACTAGCACAAACTGAATTAGGTATTTGCATCTTAAATATCTAAATATATACATAGGATTAGTTATGAAAAGACATGATATGTGCTTTCAAATATGTGAAAGACTATTACAAGAGATGGTCTTTGTTTTGAAATTTTAAATGTGCAGTTTAATGAATTTGGTAATTTTATACAATTAAGTTGATTGTATCTCCACAATCAAGATAGAGAAGAGTTCCCTCCTCCAAAAAATGTTCTCTTGCCTCAGTGCTCTCAATAACATTTTTCCCAATTCTGGCTATAGAGGCAGTCACTTAATGGTCTTGTTTAGCTGTTTCAGGGGGTTATTTTTACTAATGGATATGAGTTAAAGAGATACCAGTATTTTATAAAGAAGAACTTTCTAACAATTAGATGTGAACTTTCATCAATTACAGAGGTCTAAATACTTGCAAATTAAAATCAATGCCTCAAAGTCTCTTCCTATTTCAGGGTTCTAGACTCTTTCTCCTGCGTGCTTTGGAATGGCATGTTCTAATTCAATTTCCAGAAAAATCTTAAATTAACTCTGAGTAACACTCAGAGTTGTTTGAACACTTAGTGAAAAGTCTTTATAAAATGTCTTACCACAGTGTTCTGTCTTATTTTCCTGGTGTACATTGTGCTACATTTGTTTTCTTTAATGACTGAGAATGTTGCAGTGACCTGGAAGTCACCATCATTTCTCAGCATGAATGTCACTGACAAAATTATCAGTGTAGATTGTGAGGGAGTTTAGGTTCTGTAATTTGCTTTATTTTTTACTGTAGCTAATTTTTTTACATTATTAATTGTATTTTTATTTATTTGTTTATTTATTTTTTAATTGTTGTTCAAGTACAGTTTTCTGCCTTTTACTCCCATCCCAGCCCACCCCTCCAGCTCTCCCCACCTCCCTCCTGTTTCCACCCCCCCTTGTTTTTGTCCATGTGTCCTTTATACTTGTTGCTGCAAACCCCATTTTCCCCTGACATTCCCTCCCCTCTCCTCTCTGATCCCTGTCAGCCTGATCTCTATTTCAGTGTCTTTGGTTATTTTTTTTCCATTACTGTTTATTTCCCCTATAACCTCTTCCACCTCCATACATCCAGCTCCCCTCCACAGTCACTATTCTGTTGTCCTGGCCCATGGGTTCTTTCTTTTCTTTTTCTTTTTTGGCCAATCCTTCCACCTGCAAACACCCTCCCCTACCAGAGCTGTTATCTGCTCTCTATCTACAAGTCTGTCTGTATTTTCATTTAAAAAATCAACTCCATGTTCTCAGTTTTCTTTGTTTTCATCTTTTCCTTCTTTCCCCTAGGGGATTCCTCTTCCCACCGTCAGTCTATAATTCCATAAAGAGGTTTGCCAATCTAAATCTGAAATGGCAAAAAAAAAAAAAAAAAAAAGCCAGTTTTCTTTGCTATTTGTCTCCAGGTTTTTCACACTTACCTTTTCTTCCTCCTATTCAACTCTCTACCCTTCCTATCCCCAGTCTTACCTTTATTATATGTCTGTATGGATTATTTGAACAGCCTTCTTGTTTCCAGTCTCTCCTAATTCTGATCCACCTTGTATTTCACTATTAAACTAAGCTTGAACCAATTCCAGGATTTCATTCCTCATCTCAAGAACTTGCAGTGATTTCCTATTGCATGACCCATCAAGTCCAAACTACTCCCACTAGGCTTTTAAATCCTTCCACAAATGGCTCTACTACATGACTTCTGATTCATTTGTTGCTCTATTGTCACTGGCTCTTCCCCTGAAACACATGTTCCTACCCTCAGGCCTTTGCTTAGCCTGGCATTGTTGCTCAATCGTCTTTTCTCTATCCAAACTTAAGGCATCCTTCAACTACTTCTTCTTTTGCAAAACCTTCTCTGGAAGCTCCTGGCCATACCAACCTTTGCTCTTTTTCAATTTCTAGTGAATGGAGAATACTTTAATTCTCAATAACCCCCTTCTTGTTTACACATTAGCTCTATCCCTGTGCTGAATTTTGAAGTCCCCAAAGACAGAGAACAGAAAAGAAACCCATCTAATAAAAAAGAAAAACACAAAAATAAAATTATGAATTATCCATTCTATACTTTATAAAGCCAATCCTAACAACTAAGATCATGTAGGAAATGTTAAAAAATCAAAAATTTACTATACTTATATGCAAATAAAATAGAGACCAACATCCCTTATCTGAAAAACTAAAATACAAAGAACTTTTCACCTGAAAATCTTCATATGTTTATAATCTTCATTTATTCCACTTAAAATGAATGCTTAGACATCAAAATTACAACTAAAATAATAGAACAACCATTACTCAGAACCATCAGAACTCAAGTTGAATGGAAGTCTGACAACTACGAATCAAAGAAATCAATCCATCCAGACTGGTAGGAGGGTCAGAGATGCAGAATGGGCTGGTCCTACTCCACATGTGGTGGATACAAATTCAGGAGAGATATCTCAGCAGCGAGAAGTCCCAGTACATCACCAGGCCCCCCAGCTCAGACTTCCAGTGCTAGGAAGATAAGTCCCCATCAATTCTGGCTGCAAAGACCAGTGGGAAATGAGTCAGTGGAAGAAAGTGCTGGAGTCCCAAACAATTCCTCTTAAAGAAACCACACACAGTCTTATTCAGACTCACTTCCTCAGAGCTCCAGCACCAGGATAGCAATTGAAAGGCACCAGTGGCACACAGGGAGGAAATGAAGTGTCTGGAATCAGGCAAGAGCTGGGAGATAGCTTTCTCCCAGACAGGTAGGCAGACAGAGGCCATTGTTCCTTTTCGGAGCACTTTCCCTACAGAGCCAGACAGCTGGCAGGCCAGTGCCATATCTGAGATTCTATCAACGTGGCTAACATTGTTTGTCCCACTCTGAAGATCCCTACAGACTATCCCACCCAACTGACAAGCCCACCCAAGTTCCTTTCCCATATGAATGGCGGATCTTAGCCCTAGGTCTTGCAGTAGCAGCAGCCAACCTAGATTCACAGGTTGGCTTCACCTGGGAATGTCAAAGCCAAGCACAAGTAGCAGCCATCTCAGATTGCTTTATACCTCATGTGGGATGGCCCTAACAGAACACAGGTAAGGGATGACCTTGGCCTGTATCACCCAGGAAACCCTAGGACTGTGCACCAAGTAGATTTCTACAGACTACATCAGGGCACCGCCATCCTGCTCCTGCACAGCTGATCCTCCATGGAGGGCAGAGGTTGGTGGTAAGTGGTCACCAACCAGTCCTTGCAGCTGATTGGCCTGGGTAAATCCCTTGCAGCTGATTGGCCTGGGTAAATCCCTCCCATTGACCTACCAACAACAATCAAGGCTCAACTACAAGAGAAAGTTGTACTCAGCCCACAAAAATGTCACACCTCAAGTACACAGCTTGGGTGAGAGGGGGCACAGTGCCACTGGACCCTGCAGGATACCTACTACATTAAAATTGAAAATGAAATGAAAACTGGAATAGCAATAATTATATCAGACAAAATAGACTTTAAAACAAAAAAATATTTGACAAAAAGACCAGAAAGGACATTATACAATTATAAAGCAGCCAATCCAAGAAGATATAACACTGAAATATCTACATACCCAAAATAGGAACACCTATGTGTATAGAGCAATTATTAATGGACATAAAAGGAGAAATCTACAGTAACACAATAACAGTAGAGGATTTTAATACTTCACTCACATCAATCTAAAAACTGTAGAATACACATTTTTTCAAGTGCCGTGAACATTCTTCATAGGCCACATATTAGGCCACAATGAAAGCCTCAATAAATTTAAAAATGTTGAAATTATTGCAGGTATCTTTTCTGACCACAACAACATGAAACTAGAAATCAATTGGAAGAAAACTAGAAAAAACACAAATTATGGAGACTAAACAACATGCTACTAAACAGCCAATGCATCAAAAAGGAACTCAAACAAGAAATCAAAAACTATCTTGGAATAATTAAAAATGAAAACAAAACTTTCAAAACTTATGGGATACGGCAAAAGCAACTCTAAGAGGGAAGTTCATTGCTATGCAGGCCCACCCTAAGAACAAGAAAATCCCCAAATGAACAATCTAATGCTACACCTAAAGAATTAGAAAAAGAACAAACAAAACCCAAAGTCAACTGAAGGAAGAAAATAAGTTCAGAAAGGAAATAAATGGAATAGATATTTAAAAAGCAATAGAAAAGATCAATAAGAGTTGGTCCTCTGAAAAGAAAGATAGATAAAACTTTAGTCAAACTCATCAAGGAAAAAAGAGGCCAAATAAATAAAATCATAAGTGAAAAAGAAGTTACAACTGACACCACAGAAATACAAAAAACAGCCCAACATTAAAGAACAATATAAACAATTATATGCCAAGAAATTTGATAATATAAAAGAAATGAATACATTTTTAGAAGTATATAACCTTCTAAGACTGAGCCAGGAAAAATGCATTATCTAAACAGACCAATATCTAGAAAAGAATTGAAGCAGTAATCAAAAACTCCCAACACATTAAAGTCTAGGTCCAGATGGCTTCACAGGTAAATTTTAACAAATATTCAAAGAATTCTTAAACTATCTCAAAAATTAAAAGTAAAGAAATTCTTTCAATTTTTTTTGTGAAACCACCATTACTCTGATGCCAAAACTAGATAAAGACATTACAAAAAAGAAAATCACAGGCTGATATCCTTGATGAACATGGTTGCAAAAATTCTTAAAAAATTTTTACCAAATCAGATTCTACAATACATTTAAAAGGATTATACACATTGACCAAGTGGGGTTCATCCAGGGTTGCAAAAATGGTCCAACATCTATAAATCAATGAATGTGATAATGGAATAAAATAATAGAGGATAAAAACTATATGATTATCTCAGTAGATGTCAAAAAATCATTTGACAAAATTCAACATTCCTTTAGAATAAAAACTCTTATGAACTAGGTATATAAGGTGCATATTTCAACATGATAAAAGCCATATATGGCAAACCCGTAGCAATATCGTACTCAGTGGTGAAATGCTGAAAGCCTTTCCTGTTGAGGTCAGGCCTAAGGCAAGGATGGACTCTATCAGCACTTGGATTCAACATAGTCCTTGAGGTCATAGCCACAGAAATCAGACAAGAGAAAGAAATGAAGGTATCCAAATTGGAAGAAATAAATAAAACTCTCATTATTTGCAGATGACATAATACTCTTTATAGAAAACCCCAAAGACTTCACCATAAAATCACTAGAAATAATAAATGATTCCATTAAGGCTGCAGTATACAGAATCAGTATACAGAAATTTGTTGCATTTCAATAGACCAATAACAAGTGATATGATGAAATTAAGAAAATAGTCCCAAGTACAATTGCTTCAAAAAGTATAAAACACCTAGGAATATATTTAAACAAGGTAGTTAAAGGCCTGTACTCTGAAAATTTTAAGACTTTATAAAAGAAATAGAAAAGATATAGATAAGTGAAGGAATATACTTTGCTCATGGATTGGAAGGATTAATATTGTTAAAATGTCCTTTTTACCTAAAGTAATATACAGATTCAGTGGAATCCCTATTAAAATACCAAAGACATTCTTCTCAGAATTAGAACAGCTAATCCTAAAATTTACATAAAAATCACCAAAAAATCCCAAATAACCAAAGAAATCTTTTTTAATTATATTTTATTCATTATGCTATTACAGTTGTCCCATTTATCCCCCATCATTCCCCTCCACCCTGCACACCCCCTCCCACCCACATTCCCCCCTTTAGTTCATGTCCATGTGTCATAAGTTCTTTAGCCTCTACTTTTCCCACACTATACTTGCCCTCCCCCTGTCTATTTTCTACCTACCATCTATGCTACTTATTCTCTGTACCTTAGTCTGCTTGTTGCCTCCCTGTGCTCAGTAACCGCCACGTGTGCTCCTGGGGTATGCCAACTGCTGCCTGTGTGCCCAGGACCACTAGCCACTGCTTCTTCCTGCTGCAACCCCTCTCCGCCAGCTGCCGACTCCACTCCTCTTACCAGTCAGGGTGAATTGTCGGATTTCTGTACAATTCAATTTTCTATCTGTTCTGTTGGGGGTTTTTTTGGTTCTATATTTTTGTTGTCCTTAATCTTGGTTGTGAGAGGAGGCACAGTGGTCCACCTAAGCCTCCATCTTGGCTGGAAGTCCAAAGAATCTTGATAAAGAACAAAGTGGGAAGTATCATGCACAATGATATCAAACTATGGTACAAAGCTACAATCATCAAAACAGCATAGTACTGGCATGAAAACATATAGATCAATGGCGTAAAATAGAGAGCTTAAAAATAAATCCTTCTTCATATGTCAATTAATCTACAGCAAAGGAGGCAAGGATATACAATAGGGTAAATACAGTCTCCTCAATAAGTGATGTTGGAAAAACTGAGCAGACACATGCAAAAAATAAAATCAAAATGGATTAAAGACGTAAATGTTAGGCCTGAAACCATAAGACTCCTAGAAGAAAAGAGGCAGTAAACTCTGACAACTCTCGTAGAATTATTATTTTGGATATACCTCCTTGAACAGGGAAACTAAAGAAAAAAATAAACAAATGGGAAGTTTTTGCACAGTTAAAAAACCATCAACAAGACAAAAATACAGCTTACTGAAAGGGAAACTATATTTGCCAATAATATATCCTATAAAGGCTTGGTAGCCAGAATATATAAAGAACTCACACAATTTAACATCAAAAAATAATTCAATTAAAAAATGGGCAGAGGACCTGAACATACTTTTCTCCAAAGAGGACATACAGATGGCCAACAAACATACAAAAAGATGCTCAACATCATTAATTATCAGGAAAATGCAAGTTAAAACCACAATGAGATATCACCTGTCAGAATGGCTATCATCAGTAAATCAGTAAATAGTAAGTGTTGGCTAGGGTGCAGAGAAAATGAACCCTTGTGCACTGTTGGTGGGATTATAAATTAGTGCAACCACTATGAAAAACAGTATGGAAATTCTTCAAAAACTTAAAAATAAAACTGCCATATGATCCAGCAATTCTACTTCTGGGTATTTAACTGAAGAAAACAAAAATGCTAATTGAAAAAGATGCATGCATTTATATGTTCATTGCAGTAGTAGTAGTAATAGCCAAGATATGGAAGCAACCTAAATGTCTATCAATAAATAAATGGATAAAGAAAATATGGCATGTATATATACACAATAGAATATTATTTGGCAATGAAAAAGAATGAAATCTTGCCATTCGTTACAACATAGATGGGCCTAGAGGGTATTATGCTAAGTGGAATAAGCCAAACATAGACAAATACTATATAATCTCACTTATATGTGGAATCTTAAAAACACAAAATAGATGAACAAAACAAAACAGAAACAGACCTATAGAAATAAAGAACAAGCTGATGGTTGCCAAAGCAGAGGTGGTAAGGAATGGGAATTGAAGGAAAAGAATTAGAGAGTTTATTGACTGCGGAAAAGAGACAGCCTGATCCTTCCTTTTAGACTAAGAACAGAAAGCAGATAAAACATTCTAATGTAAGTAGTATGAGGTATATATTGATGTGAATGGTTAATTTGTTTAAAGGCAGAAGAAAAAAATAGAGAAACCATGAATGGATGGCCAGTATGTTTACAGAATGTGAATGCTTCTAAGAAAATGACAAAAGAACTACTTAAGTACTGGGGTGTGTTTTATTTATTTTTATTTTTTAATGTGTTAAGTACTTTATTTTTTAAATATTTTATGGATATGCTATTACAGTTATCCCATTTTTTTGTTCCCCTTTATTCTCCTTTGCCCTGCACTCCCCTCCTCCCGCCATTCCCTCAGCTTAGTTCATGTCCATGGGTCATGCATATAAGTTCTTTGGCTTCTCCATTTTCCATACTATTCTTAACCTACCCTTTAGACATGCTTTCATGCCATGTGTTCAGCTTGGTGTTTGGCCCACAGTAAATTCCAATAAATGTCCAATAATTAAATGACTACTAAATGAAGCTAAGAATGATAAATATACATAATAGGCATATATTTCCAAAGCTTATTGTTTAAAGTTGAAAAACAAAACTGCATCAAGGTTAGGATACTCACAGAATGGGTCATTACATTTTTTTGTAGAACTAAAAGTTTTTTAATTACCATATTCTAAAAGCACCAAGTTTTGAATAAGCCAACTCAAATTTAAATTCTAGCTTGGCCACTAGTCAGCTGTGTGGCCTAGTACAAATTATGTAAAGAACCCAGTTTCCCTAACTATAAAAATGGGGATAATAAAATTTACTCCGAATGCAGTAAGTCCTCAATGTTGTTGGTAGGTTCTGTGACTTTAAACAAAATGATATATAATAAAACCAACTTTACCGCAGGCTAATATATATAAATAAGAGTGAAGTTCCTATGGCATCCTATCAATGTTAAAATGAAATGGTATTATTTGAGGATCTGCTGCAGTTGTTTTGGAATTAAATGAAGTGATATGTATGGAAGGGATAACGTAGAATCCAATGCATGGTAATCCTACCTGTTCTTGGCTTTCTCCTTTCCTTCCTTCCACCCTTAATAACCATAAGAGCTTTCCAAAGGAGCAGCCTCTGAATGTACTTTTGGTGTAATCTGAACTTGGGTCAGAAACAATAAAAACAAAAAAATTCTCTTTCTTGCTCTTCTGTGTGCAGGTCCACAAAAACGCTTGGGGCAGAGCAGGAGGGAGTTGACAGGAAAGGCTGTAACGCCTGAGACCCTGTTCTGCACCCTCCTAGAGAGACCACTGTGCTACTTGCCAATTAACCATTCATCCCCCCAATACTTGCTGAGCAGTATTACCAGGTACTTCACAAGGTTCTGAAATTATTTTGATAATAGATTCATTCTGCCCTCAAAAAGGCGAAGGATAACATGGTAAGGGACACAAAATTTTAAAAAAATAATTGCAAATAATCTATCAAGGTATGTAACATTAGAAGTAATAATGATATAACTCAGTATTATCATAAAGGAAAAACTAGGATAATTTTCCTGGTGGAAGCTGAGGAGGAGACTAAAGACAGAGGTAGATAGAGAAAACTTGGCTAAAGAGGGGATATTTTAATTTTTATCCTGAGAGATCAGTAATTCACAGGGAATACTTAGCTATTCTCTGGCAGGTACAAAAGGGTGAATGTGAGCCAGCAGAGTCTGCAGGAAAAGATGAAGTTCTTACTGACAGGGAGGATGGAAGAAGCATGGTGGAAGATGAGGCTGCATATGTGAGCAGGAATCGAATCATAAAGGAATTCTATATAGTAATCAGGAGTTTAAACATCATACTGTCAGCAGTGATGAGTCACTAATGAAGAGCCATTTGAAAGATGCAAGTAGACTTCAGGTCACAGGGACAAAGCAGATCCCTACAGCTGGTGTCCAGAAAGCAGAAGGATGACAGAAGTCTTGTTAAATTGTAGCTGGAGACATAATTTGTCCCACACCAAGTATCATCTAAATCAAATGACAAGCTTTAAAGTCTCTTAGGACTTTTTCATCTTTCACTGTGGATAAACTATAAAAGATGAAGCTGATGCATCAAAATTTCAATAAATGTTTTACTCTTTGTTGGATCAAGTTTTTACAATATGCTGCTCCCCATTCTCTTTACATTGACAGAGTGTTGCTCTCTCCTAGCTATCCAACTGGCTGGATGGGCCACAGCATGTCTTACGGCAGTAACACATTAGATTAACAAAGCAATTATTTAATTGACTCTAATTTCATTGGCATTCTTATTAGCTAAAGGAAAGGGGTTTAGTAATTGTTTACATTTGTAAAGCCAATATTATGATTTAAATTATAGCCTTTGGATAAATTTGAAAAATGAAGACTGATAATCCTTAAAACAATATTTACAGAGGGCTCTTTGCTTATAAAGAATAAAGTGAATGGAAACAAGAGCACATTAAATCAGAAGGCCTTTTAAATATTCATTTTGCAATCAGCTTCATTGGTTTCCAGGCCACTATCTGACTTCATAATTCTTATTGTGGAGAAGTAACAGATCTCTTGCTTTAATTTTCCTGTGAAATATGAACTATTGCCTCACATCCTTTTTTTCTGATGCTGGAGTTAGGGGTTCTAGATATAATGCTTACAATGCAAATATTCTTCCTCACAGAAACATGTTGGGAGATACTGCTAAAAATGGTATTTCAAAAATGTAGATATTTTGGGTAGGTAGCTCTGATTTAAAATGTGCTGTATCTAACTGCCCCTAATGAAACTCTTCAAACCAACCAGAACAATAACTGTAAAAACACTAAAATTGATTTAAAAAAAAAAAAAAACCCACAGCCTCAAAAGCAATCGGTAAACCTGTTGTCGATGGTTTTCTGTGAATCACAGGATGATGGAAGTGGTCCAGACAGACCTCTCCTATCTGGAAGATGAATTATCCAGTGAACCAAATGGTGCTTGTGAATATGTGCTCCAGCTGAAGGGAAAGTGAAAACTACCCTGAAAAAAGAAATGCCACAGAAACATGCTTAATATGGGAATCAGACAAAAATGTTAGATCACCATGGTTTTCTCAGTTCCTACTATAAAGCTCAGCCTCTGTGAACAAACTGCAGAAAGCCTTAGGTTACAACCTGTAAGGCAAAAAAGAGAAAAAATAAGATACAATAAGAGGCCAAATAAAAATGAAAATGGATAAAACTTGGGGAAAAAAAGATTTAAAATGACACTACAGAAAATCAAAGTAACATAATTTTAGCATCCATTGTGTGGAAATTATTACCATGGTGTTTTAAGGATTTATTTACGTCATTTGTTTACTTCATTCCTTCATGTTTACTAATTGGAACTATTATTGAAGGAAAAATTATCACTTCTTCCCAATTTATCAGTTATTTATTTATTTGTATTAGTATAATATAATGTTATTGTTACATATTTTGTTGCTCATGCTGTTCTAACTTTGGTAACTGGCAACTTTTCCAGCCTGGCTCTCATGCCCTTTTTTTTTCTCCCCCCGCCCTTTTTTTTACCTCCTTATTTTCTGATGCTCCAGACTCATATTGTGTTTTCCCTGCCCCAGCCCTAGAATCAGTAATTTCTGCAGAATCCTGTTTTTTCTATTTGGAATGGAATTAGAAACCAAGGTTTGGTGCTGGCTGTATTTATTGTAGCTGGGGTACTTTGTAGCCCCTTTCAGTAGACAGACCTAGGAAATACATGCATGGATGCTAGCTCATGGACAAGTATATTTCTCTATCATTTACTTGCATGGTGTTTTAAAAGTTCATACTGATATCTCCAATTTTAATCCAATATAACACAGCTCATTCTAAACTTTCTCCCTTATTTGTAACTTCTTTCTCTTGACAGTGAGAAAACTGACTCCCATTTTCTAAATTTATTTGTTAAGTCAACCCTAGTATATAAACATAAATAAAATGCCTTTAAAAGCATCTAAAATAGCTTTAAAATCTAAAATATAAAATAAAATTCTGAAAAAGTAGTTTTAGACATCCTAACCCATTTCTCCATGAGGAACACATTACCAACTACAGAATAGCGATAATGAACAGTTGTTATTTTTGTCTTTAGCCTTAAAGTATTCAGTCAAAACAGCTTTCCAGAGTTTCTTAGCTCAGTTCCTTTCTCTCCTGTTGCCTTCAGGGCAATTGTGTGATTCATTTGAAGTGTAGTTAGATTCCCTTGCCATGGTTTGCATTCCAATCCCTCCCCCCCTCGCTGATTTTGTTGTTGCTTTCATACAATAAAATTCCCTCTCTGGGGTGTACAGTTCTACATGTTTGGACAAATGCATAGAGTCACATTTCCACCAATACGGTTCCCTACATAACAATTTCATCATCCCCCAAAACAAAAGTTACCCCTTAATCAACAATCTCTCCTCTCATTCCAACCACTGGCAGCCACTAATTTTTTAAAAAGAGGCACATAAAATGGAATCACACAAAATATAGCAACTTGATTCTGTTTTCTTTTCCTTAGGAAAATGCATTTAAAATTTATACAAGTTGTTGTGTGAACCAGCAGTTTGTACCTTCTTATGGGTGCATGCTCTTCCATAGTAGGAAATGGTTTAAGGACATCTGTGTGGTTTACAGTTTGGGGCTATTGTGACTAAAGCTGCCATAAACCTTTATTTACAGGGTTTTGTGTGAACATAAATTTCCATTTCTCTTAGGTAGATACCTAGGAGTGGGATGGCTGGGTTATATGGCAGGTGTATATTTAACTTTTTAATGAACTGCCAAAACACTTCCCAAAGTGGCTGTACAATTTTGCGTTCCTACCTGTCTATTGCATATTAAGGAGAAAACTTGTAACCTAAGAATTATATGCCCTCCTAGATGTTTATGTGTGATGGCAGCAGAATTCTCAGTTATTCAAAAATTTATAGATTATAGCACCAATGCCCTTCTTGAAAAAAATTACGTAAAGTCATACTCTAGCCAACGGAGTGAGAACTAGTAATTAAGAATTTGAAAAAGAGCCTGTTCCTAATAAACAAAATCTTAAGGAAAATAAATGAAGGAAAGATGCTTCTTTATCATAAAAAATTATATCTAAGAAGACAGATCACATCATATAATATTAATTATAAAACCAGAACTCATATTAAAATCAAAGGGGGATGGAATTCCTGATCTTATTCAACATTATTTTAGAATTTCTAGCTAGTGCAGTAAGACACAAATCAGAAACAATGGACTAACTGTTGGAGAGTAAAATGGAAAATGGTCAGTAATTGCAGAGTATTCCTTAGAAAACTCAAAAATGCCACATAAAATCCTCTAAAGCAAAAATCAGTAAGGCTATGAAACACACAAAAAAGTATCAATATCCTAATAAGAAAAAAAAGAAATAGTAGAAAAAATTCTCTGAATAATAGCAGCACACACATCACAAAATTCCTAGGAATAACCCTACCCAAATATGCAGGATCCATGTATAGAAAACTATAATAATTATTTAAATATAAAGGACCTGACTATTGGCCCTGGCTGGTGTGGCTTAGTGGTTTGAGTGCCAGCCTGAAAACCAAAAGGTCACTGGTTCGATTCCCAGTCAGGACACATGTCTGGGTTGCAGGCCAGGTCCCCAGTAGGGGATGTGCAAGAGGCTACCACACGTTGATGTTTCTCTTCCTCTCTTTCTCCCTCCCTTCCCCTCTCTCTAAAATAAATAAATATTTTTTTTTAAAAAAAGGACTTATTGACTTTTACAATACTACCATTCATTAATTCATTCAATTTGATTACTTCTCCAAAATTTGTTTTTGCCACAAATGTAAGTTCCACAAGGGACAATAATTGGCATATTCAATGTTTTATCCTCCATACTTAATATATTGCCAAAACTATTTATTTTGATATATCAAAATTTTGTTCAATCCATTCTATGAACTGTGTACAGCTTCTAAGACTCATTCATTAAGTAGTTTAGTAGTTTTTGAAAGGAGTCTAGACTAGTTAGTTACTATTACCTCACACATAAAAATAACCACCCATTTGACCCCATCTTGGCTCACAGTTTTAAGCATATGTACCCAGTATCCTGCTTTCCTATCTTTCTTTACTTTCCCTCTCTAATATTAATGGATTCCACAACACAATACAAGATTATTAAAGCTGAGGGGAGTTTTGGGGATTTTAGACATGGCTCTTCTTTATAAAGAGTTTAGTTATACTTCATCAATTCAATTTTTAGATCCCAGAGGCAATTCCAGGTTAGTAGCAAATGAATGAGAATGAAATTCTAGTATTAAAAATAGAAAAACCCAGAAAAGAAACCCACAGAATCTAGGAGGAGGTTAATGTGAAATACTTCACAGTTTGCAATCTGAGCCTTTTATGTGAAATCTTTTCTGCTTTCTATGTGATACAGAACTTTAGGTTAATGACAGAGTATTTCATTTCTTGATGGTTCAGTTTCATTTCATAATTAGTTTGACATTTTTCCTTATCTTATTGGATCACATATTTTCTTACATTTTAAAAATAATGGGATAATGCAATAACATTGGCTAAAGTTGGCTGGCTGGCTGAACCATAGCTGAAGATAAAGCATTTTGTTGATTATTCTTATCATTTTCCAATGTTTTATTATCTATGGGTGTGTATTTGTGTTTCTATGTATTTGCTGGTGTAGGAGCCTACTATGTAGCAACTTTCCTGTTGGGCTTTTAAATAGGATTTCCTACAAACACTAATAATAGTAATGTCATAGTTATTTACTGAGAGAACTAACCTGGATTCTATGGAGATGTGTGGAAGTTTTGTGAAAATGAAGTTACAAATGCACCATATCTCAGCAGTAATGAATCTGCTTTGTATATACAGGGTTAGGTTAAGCAAAAGCAATTTTTTAAACTCAATGCTTTTTTGATGGTCAAGTGTTTATGCATTGAGTCATTAATGTACAATATTCCTTGGGCACAGTTCATTTTCTAGCTAATGTTAAAGAAGAACTGGCCTGTGACAGGCTTTTCATATTTTTAAGTGATAATTCTGATTTGTTACATAAGATCCTCTTGAGTACACACTACCACCTATAAATGAAAGGGCTGGCAAAGACTCTTTTTTGTAACTAAATTTACAAAAAAAAAAATTACACATATTGAACATCAATACATATTATTGATTAGGTTCCTGTTAAAGGTGAGATCATATGGTATTTGTCTTTCACTTCCTGGCTTATTTCACTTAGCATGATGCTCTCCAGTTACATCCATGCTGTCGTGAAGGGTAGGAGCTCCTTCTTTCTTTCTGCTGCATAGAATTCCATTGTGTAAATGTACCATAGTTTTTTGATCCATTCATTTACTGATGGGCACCTAGGTTGCTTCCAACACTTAGCTATTGTAAATTGTGCTGCTCACCTTTAACAGGAACCTAATCAATAAAACAAACAAACAAGCATAATATAACCAAAGACACTGAAATTGAGAACAGACAGTCACCAGAGGGGAGAGGGGAGGGAAATCCAGGGGAAAAGGGGAAGGGTTTACAGGAACAACTATAAAAGACACATAGATAAAAGATAGGGGGGTGGAAATGGGATGGAGGTGGGGAGGGCTGAGGTGGTGGGCTGGGATGGGAGTAAAAGACAGAAAACTGTACAAGAATAACGATTAAAATAAATTAAAAAATAAAAAAATACGTTTTATTGTTTCTACTGTATGTTGCTGAACCAATGATAGATTTTAACAGTAAAGAGAATTTAATAAATTTGATGTGGAACTCAGAATTGTAATACAGTAGCAGGAACTCATCACAAAACTTTGTACATCAATGAGGATAACCTGTGAAAGTTAACTGCATATAGCTGAATTGGACTTGCTACATTTTTACCAAATACATAGGCTTTTGTAAATAAGGATAGCTGGGCAAGATAGAAGTAACTACAATGATTTTGTTTACTCAGTATCTCATTGTCAACTGTTTATTTTTAATTCTTCTCAGCTATTTGCATAAAAAGTAACATTCAACCTTTAATTTGTATAGTTAAATGTAGAAGGAAGTTATTTAATTTGGTCAATAAATCAACTCCTTTTGGAAGTTAAATTTAATGGCAGTCAACTGGTACATTTGAAATTAAGCTTTATATTAGGGACAAGAACTCAGAAAAGAGGAATAAAAGTCAGTGCTGTAAGTCTGTGACATTAAGGAAGAAGGCTCTCCAAAATAGAGATGCCCTCTCTCAAAATATTAGCGGTTATGCTCGGTTAGTCACCTGACAATCATAGAAAGAGGTGACACAGTACTTGATTTACTCTGGCTCCAACAAGCTCTGGGAATGTCACTCAGAATTTTCTGTATACCACAATATCTAAGGTGCACCCACTGCAAAAATGAAGCATTATTAAGCACAATCACACCTTAAACTGATATGACAGGTGTTAAAATGACTATGAACAGTATGGTTGAAGTGGGAAAGGGTCACACACAGTTGTCTGGGAGCAATGAGACAAGGATATGTGGAGAAATAATCTGTTCTCTGGAGAATGATAGGGTTTTAGGGTATGAGAGATAATGGGTGAGATCATTGGAGAGACAGAGCAAAGGGCCAGTTTCTAATTAAATTGACAGCATATACAGTGCTTTCTCAGGGGAAACACCAGTGGTCCAAGTTGGGCTCCATTTAGTGCATCAGCTCTGTAGTGAGAGAGCTAGAAACATGGCCCAGCTTTTGGGGACAAGGCTTTTTTCCCCAGTACCTATCAAGATAAATATCATTCAGATGATGTGTCCATGCACCAAATGGTAATGAAATAGGGAGAGGGCATCCAGGGTGAGAGCTGTGGGGGTTAGTCAGTGTATACATTCTGCTTAGCAAGGAAGGTCCTTAAATTTGAAAAAAAAAATAGCTGTAAGTATTAAAGGGTATTCATGCTGGGTTCCTATTATGAAACCCATCAGACTAAAAGATATATCAAAAGAAATGGATTGATAGGGTTGGTGATTGGATGTAGTTAGAAGAAAGGTGAGTAAATGAACAAAGGACAGAGGGTTTTTTATTATTTAAAAGGATTATAGTTTTTAGATGTTGTTTGACCTCTTAAGGCAGGAAGAGGTTGAGTGTGTGTGTGTGTGTGTGTGTGTGTGTGTGTGTGTGTTGGCAATACTTACATATGAGATAGTATCATGAACATTTTTAGCTAGTACTCAAACAAGTTCCCTATTATATACAAATGGGGGAAATGCAATTAATAATTGACAAAGTATGAATTTTTTATACTTTAAGCCATGGGGCTGCCACATCAACAAATGTAATCCCTTGTCAAATATCTGTTATGTTTATATCTGTGAAATGTATACATCTGACACAGAACCCAAAGGGAACAAGTAAGCACTTTATATGTATACTTTGATTTGCAAACTCCATTTCGGGAAACATCTATTAAATTAGAAACGAGGAAGGAGTGCAAGCAAAATGAGCTTAGACTTGGTGTTGCTTTTATGCATTTTGCCAAACTTGAACTCAACTTGGTTGAAATGTTTTTTTTAAATGTATAGAAAACTACTCTCAAAAGTTAAAATGATAAATTATTAAACTTGAAATTCATTGATGGGAGCCCCACATTGTAGTAGTTAGTTCATGTTAAATATCGTAAGCTGAAATAGCAGGAAGAGATCACACCAAGAATCTTGGAAGGAGTGACCAACTCTGCACACGTATGTGATGCACTCCACATTTGATGTAGCTGTTGATGAGGGCACCAGAGCTTACTGAAGGGCCATAAGATAAAATACTTTCTTGAAATAAATTTGAGGTCCATTTGAATGAAAGTTCTATGAGGGTAAAGAACTTGTTTATCATGCCTCCCAACCTTCTTGGTGCCAGCATGAAGTTAGAGAAAGCAGCACTTCCTACTAGTCTGCCAGGGGTGAAGACAGGTAGTGAGGGGGCAACCCTTTCATTCCCCCTGGAGCTGAGGCAATGTCAGTTATTTTGAAAGGCTCTAAGCTGCCACCACTGTGAACGTGATGGCATTTCAACTCAAGTGGGTCTGAAACATACTTAGATTGGATACAATTACGGCCTGACACATGGGGCGCAAAGAGACTTTCTTTTCTACATCAGTTAATTTTCTGACATGTGTAGAGTGGATACAAAGTGTTGTCAGACTGTGAGCTCCATGAGAGCAGCTCATATTTCACTTATTGTTACAGAAGACATAGAAACAGAGAGAGACACAGAGAGGCATAAGTTTCAGTAGATGTGCTATGCTGGTTAAAAGCATTTAACTCTGGAGCCAGCTGCTTGGGTTAGGATACTGGCTCCACCAATGATCAGTGTGTGACTGATAGTTCACCCATCTCATAAAGTTGCTAAGAGGCCTAAATGAACTAATAGATACAAAGTACTTAGAACAGTGCCTGGCACGTGGAGACTGCTAAATAAGTATTAGCTGTTATTATGTGCTCCAAACCTTCACAGTGCTGTAGTAAGCATTCAGTAAATACTTTGATTACTGAAAGAATGAAAAGAAAGAACTTTGGAACCTATATGAATATAAACATATAGGCACTGACTTAATGAAGAGTAATGGCCCTATTAACCATGTAGAGCTTTAATCTTTCTAAATTCTTAGCCAATTTCAAATAAAATATGAGCCCAGACTATATTTTGAATGCTTTTCTAAATATAATGTTGCTATTAATAACAGGCTGCAAACAGGCTCTTTAGCCATTGGACCACAGGTTTCAAAACAGCGTTTTCATTCAGATTGGTGTCCCAGGGAGTGGTTAGGGCAATTGGTAAGCCTTGTGCCAATTTCTGTTGCCAAAACAAGTTTGATGCCTATGTTGGCATCAGCTTTACACTGGCTAGTCAAAATACACTCAATTTTTGGAAATTTTAGATATATAAATGCATAATCCTTTCCTTCTTAAAAAGAACTTTTCTCATTTTAACAGCAAGAACAGTATTGCTTGACACAGCTTAAGTACCTTTTAACATAAAAAAAGTTAATAAATGGAATAGACACAAGGTGTCTATAGAGCACACTCCATGGACATTTCCAGGTATACCAAATTTAACTAGAAAAATAAAAGACTTTTTCTTGAGATTCATTAAATTACACATTACACTGAGAAAAATCAGCAATGTGGTTCTGGCAATATGTAGTATTACTGACACTTCTCTTAGCACATGACATTTCTTCTCCATCAGCACTCAATGCTGGCCAAATAGCATGACCTTGGCCTTGTATCTAAACTCTTATAATTTAAAAAATCCACTGGTGGAAATGAATTCTCTTTGGAGATATGGATGATTTACAAGTAACAGAAAAGTTCAGCTTCCATTACCACTGATGGCTATGCTTCCATTTATGTTTTCCCTAAGCCATAACTATTTAAAATGTTACTGTTAGCATTCTAGTTGTCCTATTTGTCGGTATATAACTCTCCACTTAAATCTATAGAACAAATCATGTTAATTAAAATAAATTGGTTAGGACAGTTAAGTTGTATTGCAGATTGTCTCTGAAGGCTATAAATTCAAATTAAGGGTTTTGCTGCATATTCCTGAGCTTGGAAATAGTCCTTTTACTGCATTAGTAGTAGCAAAAGAAATCTACTACCTTACAAAAGAATATTAATCTAAATTCCTGCAGAAATAGCTGGATAAACTGCAGGTATAGCTATTTATCATAATTATATAACAAATTCTTGGTTGAAGCAAGCAACCCAATAGCTAATTTATTATGACAAGTATTGATATTTAATAGTCTACAGTATGGATTTTTCTTAGACATACTGTATTTATTTCTATATATTTTAAATATATATTCCTCTATATGTTTATATCTATCCTATTTATTTCTATATATTATATGTTAGGTATATATAATATTGGGTTACAGTGGTTCCAAGCTGTATACTATATTAACAGTGATATATTTTTGTAAAATAAACCTTATTTTCTGGATATTAAAATGTTAAATTAGGTGACAAAATTGTGGGGACTTGGAATAACTTTGATCATTTTAAGACAATCCCATGTTATATAAGTTCCCAAGGCAAAGATGGGTCTGCTGTTTATAGTATTCCATAAAAACTGAAGGTCCTTTACATTTCAAGGAAATCCCCACAATAAATTTTTTAAAACTCTGTCTTTAAAAATGAAAATAAGCAGTACAAATTAATAATATTCCTGTTTTTGACCTCTCTTTGTAAGTAAATTTTCTTAATGCCTTCCTATTTCTACTGAATTCTCCCCAAAACTAGCATACATTAATTAGCTTGAGGTAATAGCTAAATTATGTTAGAAAGAAGTTTATAAAGCTCTCATTGCTCTTGTACCAGAGTAAGATGTTTGCTGTCCATTCGTTCCCAAGAGCCCCTGCCTGAAAGCAGTGTCCATACAGACTTGTAACTCTCATGTAGGATCCATATTATTTCACTATTGTAGAGATTCAATACGAAGTTTGGAGAAAAGCCAAACTTCTAAACTGTTAAAAATTGCAGATTGCAAGGAAATTTTAAACTATTATATTGTGGACAAGATAAAGCTAAGCAATAAAAAAAACTGTCTAGGTTACATGAAAAAAATAATGTTGATTTCTCCATCCCTACTAAATGCATGCTAAAGGAGATGGACTGGACTATCTACAGTTCTTAAAACTTAGTTTTTAAAACATGAGGCAAAAATGGTTGTATTATAGATCGCATCTTCTAGAGAATGTATCAGAAAGGTGGGTTAGTAAGTATAGTATTGCAAAGACCTATTTCCAAAGGAAGAGACTTAACTGTCAAATCCTGTAGGTTATGTAGATAAAAAAAAAATAGTACTGTTTATATTCAAGGTGATTACATCCAAAGCTGATTTTCTGGTTTACAATAGATCCCATAACTATTCATGGATACCCATTAAGTTATTCTCAAGTGTAGGATAGCCTCATATCTGTTTCCTCCCTAAAGTTTGTCCTTTGGGACTAAGTGCTATTCAGCATCACCTCCCTACAGAAATGTCTTTAAAGGAGAACATCAAATTCTATACTTGCCAGTTTTATCATAATATTTAATAATGACTTTGCTACTCAAAAATACCAGGATTCTTTCTGTCATTAATGTTGCTACATTATCAATGAGTAAAGAACATGAATTATTTCTGGAAGCTACCTCAGATTACATCATGAGGAAAGGCCCTGCATTACTGAGTGTGGCAGAATGTATATGAATGATGAGAATAACTGAAGTGAAAGTGACAATCAAATTTAGAAAACCTGGGACAAAAATGAAGTTTAAAGACAGTGAATTACAGTTTGGGAGACAAATGAGTTACCGATGGAGAGGCAACAGGTGGATGTTGGGAGTAAATGGGAGGCTTCCCGAGGGAGAAGATGAGATGGTCTAGGACTGAATCCTGGGCAGGCCCACACCTACAGGACAGCAGGGAGAAGAGAACAGAGGCAGGCTTGTCCCCTCTAATTTGAACTTTCCTTTGAAGCCAGTCTGCACTGTTGTGCAGAGGAGGAGAGAAGGGCAAAAAGGTTTGTTTGAAGAGAATAAAATCCAATTTGACTTCATTTTTCACTCCTCAGCTACAAACTAGTAGGACAATTTGAAATCATTAGTTTGGCCAGATGGTTGATGTTGTTTAACACTGCAGTTAACAAGTAAATAATTGTAAAGCACTTTGTAAATATAAAGTACTACATAAATGTTTAATAATAACATTAAATCAGGATGCTTATTTCAAGTTGCATTTTTATATCCAAGTATTTTATTGGTGTTTCAGGGGGAATGCCAATAATATGATTAAATGTTATTATAGAATACATTTGAAAGATATAACAAAAGAAAACAAAAAGAGCCTTGGCCATGCTAGGCTGAATAGAGTGAACAAATACGAAATGAAAGAAAGGAGGGAATGACAACATAATCACAATTATGTATAACTGAATATTGAGTGAAACTACCATATATTAGTAACTTCATTTTACCCACATATTTATCAGAAAGAAAACTTATCAGATAAAACAATGAGAAGATGCCCTGGCTGGTGTGGCTCAGTGGATTGAGTGTGGGCTGTGAACCAAAAGGTCGTGGTTCAATTCCCAGTCAAGGCACATGCCTGGGTTATGGGCCAGGTCCCCAGTGGGGGCCATGTGAGAGGCAACCACACATTGATGTTTCTCTCTGTCTCTTTCTCTCTCCCTTCCCCTCTCTCTAAAAATAAAAATAAAAATAAAATTTTTTTAAATGATGGGAAGGACACAGAGCAGGAGAAGGAACATCAAATCAGGAGCTCTGAGGAAGCCAGTTGATTCAAGCAGAGTCTTATAAAATAATTAGCAAGGTTTCATGAATTCATAGCTTACTTGCTCTTTACAATAATGCATTAGATTAATACCATTAGCAGCCTCTATTCTGCATATGAAAAAACTGAGTCACAGAGAAGTTATGCAACTTGCCTAGTAGGTCATAGTAAAAGGCAGTCAGTGTCTGCTGGGAAGGATCTGGAAAAGGTTTTCTGTCCCTGATAAATAGGACATGTGCAGCTTGTGTGCCCCTTCTTCCATTCTCCTGCCTCAAAACAAGGGCATGATGCTGAAGTTGCATCACCATCTTGCAGCCATGAGGTAAAGGACAAGAGACATCAGGTCTATGTGCCTGCACTGCTGGATGTCTTGCTATGTGAGAAACATAACCCCCTATGGATTTAATCACAATCGGGATTTCTGCAATTTGCAGAAATTTGAGGTGATTCAACTTTAACCAGTATGCCAAAAAAAAAAAAAACATGCTAAATTACCACTCATCGAGTGTTTGCTGTGAACCACATACCATATTATGTTTTATGTGTACACAGTTGTTTCATCCTGAGGGCAAGTCTATGAAACAGGCAATGTTATTATTCACATTTTATTGATAGGGAAACAGAGATGCAGTATCTGGCTTGGCCACATAGTTTAAAAGGGATTCAAGAAGCACCTGGCTTCTCAACCTCTACTCTTTAGCAAACAGTATTCTAAGCAGCGAAATACTAAAACCATTTCAATTAAAATCACAAACTAGATAGGGATGCTTCAATACTGTTTTGGAGACTCTAGAACACATATTTAATTTCTCTGTGGGGATGCTATTAACATTTCGGGAAGAGAACTGTTTATTGCTTGACATTGTTGCATATTAACGATGCTTACCATCACTGTTCCCAGCCCCAAAAGCACTCTCTAGACAGTGTTAACCAAAAACGCTCTCCATATTTCCCCACAGGGACTCAGTGCTAACCCAGTGCAGAACCACCATTCCAGAGCAGTCAGCAAACATTCTCTGTAAAAGTCCAAACAGTGAATATCCTGGGCTTTGTGGGACATTCAGTCCCAGTGGGTCTCAGACACAACTTCTAAACCCTGGCATTATAGAGTGAGATCAATCATAGGCAATATATAAACAAATGAGCATTGCTGTGTTCCCGTTCAACAATTCTGATGCCATTTTACAGAGGAAAACCCTGAGGCACAGGGAGGTTAAGAAACTTGCCTAAGGTGATTCAACCCAAAGGTACAGTGATTCCAGAGCTTACGGTCTTATTCGGGAGATTGCTGAGTTCAGATTTTAGGTGCTTTTCTGTTAATAGAAGGCATAGTAAATGCCTCAGAGAACTTCTCATGCTCCAGATTCTGGTCTTCCTATTCTGTCATTGACTTGTCTTTCTGGCAGTAAGGGCTCCCCAGAACTTGCTTCTGTGATAGTCCAGACCCATACTACCAAGAACATACCTTATGCTTAACCACCCTCAACCTGTGGCTCTCCTAGTTGGCTCTGACACATGGTATCCACAAAGTCCCTTAAAATAAAACATTCTATCAAACTGATCACAGGAATAGTTACTCACTGATCAATGACTGTTTTTACTTTTACCACTTTGTGTCTTATTTTAGAGATCCCAAATCCACCACTGCTCATTAAAGTGAGCAGAAATAGGAAGCTTTTAGGCATGGTCTGGTACATGTAGGAGCCCTATAATATTACCTAATATTCATAGACATACAAAAGATCAGGCAGATGCCTCTGGCCCAGGGGTGAGTGTGTATGTAAATCCAGGAAGACCCACCAAGTCTGAGAGCATTCACGCCAATCTGCGTACTGCTGGTGAGCAAAGTTGTGACTGCTAGTTCTGTTAGTGCACCTCAGCCGAGGTTTTAGAGTCCTCTGTTGTGTTTGGGGAGGAAAAGGGAAACCTGATTCAAGGACAGGCCAACTTCCCACACCTATCCACCCAGGAGCCCTACAGATAGACACATTCCAGAAGACACTTAAGATAATGGTACAGATAAGTGGGGTCTCATGGAATTTTGCTGCTCATGAGTGTCTAAGATGCATGTTCACTGCCACCAGTAGGAGTGGAGGTCAGGTTGCAATTCTTTTACCAGAGTAGGCAGGTGGGGAATTTAGCAATAGTGAAAGAGAGCAGGCTACCAAAGTTGGAAAAAAAAATGTAATTACTTCATAAAGCTGATTTAAGCAGAAGTAGAATATGCTGCTTCTGACATTTTCTGGTTTCTGTAGGGACATGCTTCCACTATAGATTTTAAGTATATAGAGGAAACTAGGGATAGAAATTTTAAACAGATTGCCAGTCAACTGTGTTTAACAAATTGATAGATTATTTTCTCTTCCCATAGTTTTTGATATAATTGTTTTTGAGCTATGTTAACAAAGTCTAAAATGACAATAGAATAAGAGATGGAATTAGGAATGGAATTAAGAATTTAGATGTGAAAAATAACAGTGCTTATGGTAAACATGCATTTCAAACCCTAATACTAATAATCACTAAAAGTAAAGTACTAGGGTAAATGTAGTTTTAATACTTAGTTTTTCCTATCTTTGTCATAATTTCTTATTCTCTTATGAAATTATTTTTTCTTAATAAGCACAAAGCAAATGTAAGAATTTTGTGGTAGGTAAGTAGCTTTGTCTAATATCATTGCTAACAGCTCAATTATACTATGAAGTGCCTATAATTGTAATGAAGCTTCAAAAATCCTTTTCTTAGATTCTATTATGCATACAATTCATTTAAATTACATTAATTATAGAGATTTTTTAATGAAGCAGAGAACTTGTGTTCTCAATTTTCACACATAGAGACAATGATCAAAATATTTATGAGCATGTTACATATTTTGTTGACATTCAGAAGATAATTCATTTACTCAGTACAATACTAGTACCTTTACATGGGAGAAAAGGCAAACCCAATTTGTCATGTTTGGGTTTCTTTAAGAGTATACAAATTTTAGCTTGGGCCAGGTAGCTCAGCTGATTAGACCATCATCCCAATGCACTAAGGTGGCAGGTTCAATTCCCAGCCAGGGCATATGCAGGAATCAACCAACGAATACATAAAAAAGTGGAACAATAAATTGATAATTCTCTCTCTTCATGCCCTCTCTTCTTTTCTCTTTCTCTAAAAATCAATTTTTTAAAGTATGTACATTTTAGAAAGTTCTTTTTTAAATTATCTAGCCTAATTCATGCCATATTTTTTAGGAAATATAGTATTTAAACTATTTTAACAGTAATTGATGATACTTGTAAAATGATTTTAAAACCATGGTTAGTGTTGCATTTACAAGCCTGGACACCAGAGTCTGACTCCCTTGTTTCAACTCAACGATACCTGGGCAAATGACATTACCGTTCTGTGCTTCAGTTTATGTTGTAGGATAGGAATAATAACATTTTGTAGTAAGGATTTATTTTTTTAATTTATTTTAATTGTTGTTCTTGTACAGTTTTCTGTCTTTTGCTCCCATTCCAGCCCACCTTAGTAAGGATTTAAAGAGTGATATGTCAAGTGTTTAAAACAATGTCCTCACACACAGTTAGTACTATATAAGTATCTTTCATTATGCATTTTCCTGCTTGGAAGGAGTTCAAGTTCATGTACTCATTCAGGATACCCAAGTTCACCTACATAAAATGGGTAGGGACAATTCTTTAAGATTCCATGAAAGCAGTATTAAGTAACCTTATGAGTTATGTTTTAAATCCCAAAATATGGATTTTAAGAATACCCCCTCTTGTAACATGGCTTTGAACAGTGCAGTGGTGACAAATCTCTACCCTTTAAGTTGTTCAAAACCAGTACGACCAATTACTTAACTCTGACTGTACAGGAACATATGGAATAACTAACAGGACTAGAAATAGTAGTTCTTAGATTCAGCCAAGAGTGGTGCTAGGAGATGAGGAGAATCCCAGGCAGAGGATGAAGAAGAAATGTAAATTAAACCCAGGTCTAATCTCTCAGATAATGCCCCCTTTCTATCCACTCTTTCCTTTTTCTTCTCTCTTATATATCGCAGCTCCCAGGGTTGGCCACAGCATATTGAACCTAGTCCTTCAACAAGGAAACCTGTGTGGGAACAAGGAACCCACTAGCAGTTTTCTATGGAAATACAGTGCCCATACTTTCTTTTCACCACTCAAACCAAACCAGATGCCCCCAAACTTAATATGCTTTCCTCATGTATAACAGGTGGTTTGTTACCCAGAAATTCTAACTGTAATAAAATAGGGGGCATCTAGAAGACATTCGTTGAATAGCTGCTTATTTGTTGTTAGAAATACTATGATACCATGATTCTATACATAAACACCCTAAAGACTACACCAACAAACTATTAGAAACAATAAACAAATACAGTAAAGTTGCCAGATACAAAATCAATATACAAAAATCCATTGCATTCCTATACGTTAACAATAAAATATTTGGAAAAGTGAAGAAAATTCCATTTGCAATTGCAATGTAAAGAATAAAATACCTAGGAAAAAACTTAAAGGAAATGAAGGACCTATATACATTGAAACTACAAGACATTGTTAAAAGAAATTGAAGAAGACATAAGAAAATGTGACAATATTCTGTGCTCATAGGTTGGAAGAATCAACATAGTTAAAATAGCCATATTACCTAAAGCAATATACAGATTTAATGCAATTCCTATCTGAATTCCAATGGCACTTTTCAAAGAAATAGAACAAAAAATTCTCAAATTTGTATACAACCAAAAATACCCCTAAGGGGGGAAAAGTTATCACACACCTTGACTTCAAATTATACTACAAAGCTACAGCAATGAAAACATTATGGTATCTGCAGAAAAGCAGACACATAGAAAGAAAAAAAAAATTAAGAGCCCAGAAATAAACCCACATTTATGTGGGCAGTTCATTTTAGACAAAGGAGCCAAAAAACATACAACGGGGAGAGCAAAGCCTCTTCAATAAATTCTGTTAGGAAAACTGAAAAGCTACATGCAAAAGAATGAATCTAGACTACCACATATGAAAACAAAGATACTAAAGTATGGCACTAGGTCTTAGAGGGGCTTTTGTGAACTGGACCCCAAAGACAAGGGAAGCACAAGCAATAATAAAAGAATGGGACTATGTCCAACTAAAAAGCTTCTGCACAGCAAAAGAAGCCATCAACAAAACAAAAAGGCAACCAACCAAATGGGAGAAGATATTTACAAATGATACCTCTGATAAGTGATATATTGATATCCAGACTATATAAAGAACTTATATAAGTCAACAATAAAAACAAAATATGCTATTAAAAATTGGCAGAGGACTCAACAGACATACAAATGACCATTAGATATATGAAAAGATTCTCAACTTCACTAGCTTTAAAGGAATTGCAAATCAAAACCACAGTGAGATACCACCTCACACTTGTTAGAATGGCTCTTATCAAAAAGACAAGAAATAACAAATGGATGTGGAGAAAAGGGAATCCTCATACACTGCTCATAGAAACATAAAGTTGTTCAGCCACTATGGAAAACAGTATGCAAGTTCCTCAAAAAAATAAAGAATACAGTTACCATATGACTCCACAATCCTTCTTCTGGGTATCTATCTGAAAATTTTAAAAACATTTATTTGTGAACATATATTTACCCCTATGTTCTATGTAGCATTACTTATGGTAGCCAAGACATGGAAACAACTGAAATGTCTCAATGGATGACTGGTTGAAGAAAATGTGGAACATGTATACTATGGAAGACCATTCAGCCATAAAAAAAAGGTGAAAAACTCCCATTTGTGATAACATGGATGGATCTTGAGAGCATCACACTAAGTGAAATAAATCAGCTGAAAAAGGACAAGAACAATATGATTTCACTCATATGTGGGTTATAAAACAGAAAGCAACAAAAAACAAATGAATAAATGCATAGACATAGAAAAGTGTATGAAATTTACCAGACGGGAAGAAGGGGTGAAGGGAAGGATAAAGAGGTTCAGGGAGCCAAATACATGGTGACGGAGGGAGACTGGTCAAGGTGGGGAACATGCAATGCAATCAATGTAAAGGCAATATGTTATAGAATTGTACACTTGAAAATTACATAATGTTATTAACCAACACCACTACAACAATTTTTAATTATAAAATGAGCTCTGGTTGGTGTGGTTCAGTGGAATGAGTGCCAGCCTACAAACTGAAAGGTTACCAGTTCAATTCCTGGTCAGGGCACATGACTGGGTTGCAGGCCAGATCCTTGGCTGGGGGAATGTGAGAGGTAACCATTGTTTCTCTCTCTCTCTCCCTCTCTCTCTCTCTCCCTCTCTCTCTCTCTCTCTCTCTCTCTCCCTCCCCACCCCCCTTCCCCTCTCTCTGAAAATAAATAAACAAACAAACAAACAAACAAATGAAATCTTTAAAAAAAAATGAAATCCTATCCTTCGGGGACCTTATAGTAGAGGGTCTTTTAGTATGAATCAACATTGGTTTTAAAATCCTTCCATGACAGCATATCATGATGGATGGCTTAGGTAGAACTACAATGAAAAGAGAAGGGAAGTACATGCAAATAATTCCTTGTTGGGGTGCTAGGTTAAGTATGCCTGACTAGTCCTGCGGAGGTGGCATATATGAGAGGAGGGAAGGAGAGATTAATTGTATTTGGGTTATTGTGATAATATTTACTTTGCAAGATTATACGAGTGTATACATATTTTGCTCCATATTCTTAACATTTTGTCCTGTATTTCCCAATCACACAGAATTAGAAAGCCCATAAATTCTTTATTTGTTTATTTCTTTTTACTTTTAGCAAATGCTCTGTGGATCCTTGGTAACGATCTGCAGCTTTTCTTGGGTTATTGACTTGATTACTTCAAATTTGATCTTATTTCTTCAACTTACCTTGAAGATATGTTCAATTTAGCTTGATATTCTTCTTGCTGCTTAAAGCCTTACTGGGAAACCTCTCTGAAATTTAAACCCACTAGTAGTAGGGTGATCAATGAGGAAAAAATACTATGAAACATATTTGCTTATTAATTTCTAACTAGAGTTTATTTGTATGCATGTATATCTTGGTAATCCATATACTTTTTGTTTAAACCTAGAACTCCAGAAACCTCATTTAAAACAATACTTTAAAACTTTATCCTGGAGTAGAGCTGGTTTGACTATTTTTATCTCCCATTCTCCTGGCCCACTGTGCAGAAGCAGTGCCAGTGAATTGTGTTGCCCAAGAAGTAGTCGGTAAAAAAACAAACAAGGAGAAACAGATGCCTCAATAAACCAGTGAATATACATATTCAAGTTTTAAACAACTGAGTGTTGACTGTAGTTTGCAAGTTACAAAAATACTAAGATGTGATTTTTCTTTTAGGTGGGAAATGAGGAAGGATGAAAGACTGGAAGAGGAAGAAAAAGCAATGCTGGAACATTTAAAACAAATTTGCAACATCCAGAACTCTTCTGCCTCAGATAACACAGAAGAAGAATAATCTGCAGAAAACAGCAACAGCTTTATTTTAGGAAATGATCACATATAATGGAGCAAGATTTTTACTACAGTCAGGATGAACCTCAGATGTGCTGTGAAGCTTGAAACCAATGACTGAGTAATCTCTGAACTGAAAAGAAATATAGCACATAAAAAATAAAGTGCTACATGTATTTTATTTTAAAATTAATTTCAAATGTTTTTCTTCTCTCAATCTTTCTCTTTAGATGATATAACTGCTGCCATCTCGTGTTCCCTTGAATTATTTTTTTCTTTCAGTCTTGAAGTAGCTATGACAACAGGCAAAATGTTTGGATATCTTTTCCCTAAGGATTTTTAAATACTGCATTTGGATGTTAAGTTGAATGGCATCACATGGCCCCCTGAAAGTCATCTGAAAATTTTAATCTAATTTCATAGCTATATCCCAAGTCCAGGTCTTACCAGCCTTCTTTCCCATAGCCTCTTCATTTCCAATTTATCTTAATCATAGCCACAAAGAGCACTCCCCTGAAATATAGCTTTATTCATATCTCTGCATATAGTGGTTCTTTAAACATCAGTTCCAATCATATGCTTTCAGATACTATACCCAATGGCTCTATGTTCAAGCAACTGTGAGCCATCCTCTTGGCTCAGGCCACACACTTGCCATTTTCCTCAACCAGAAACCATTTTTCTCACAAAATTACATTCAAAGCAGACTCCAGCAATCTCTACTCTACAGGTCATTATCTATAATTTCTGTTCTCTTCTTTCCATTACCTTATACACACTAAGGAAATGGAATATGTTCTAGCACCCTGTCACCAAGTAAAGCTATATACACTATAAACTTCCTAGCAGTGTCTGATATTAGATTATAAAAATTTAAAGGCCTTCCTGTATAATGTGAAGTCTTTTTTTATAACAGTAGTCTCCCCAAATACCTAGTACAAAGTCATTCATCTAGTCAACAGTTAATAAACACAATTGTTTGAATGTCATTGAAAAAAGACAATGAAGACATTTAGACTACTGAGCAATCTACTGGATATCTGGGAGAATATATCATGAACTGTTTTAGACTGTATAACATTGCATATCATGGTTTCTGATGTTCTCAGATTGTCCATGTTTTCATGTTCTATAATTTTGATAAAATATGTGTAGGCTTCATGATAGCCGAAGAAAAGAACTTAAGCATTTTTCAAAGAGTAACTTAGAGTGCAAAGGAGGCCACCTTAGAAAATCTCTTGCATTATTTCCTTTCATAAAAACACATAAATGGCCATATAGCCAGCTGTCTGCCAGATAACACATTTTATTTTTGAAGAATCTACTGTACTTTAGTTGGGTAGTACCGGGTGGGGCAAAAGTAGGTTTACAACTGTTCATGTGGAAAATAATACAATAATAAATAATAATACAATAATAAATAATAATACAGGAATTAATTCTGTTTTATGTACTTACAACTGTAAACCAACTTTTGCCACACCTTGTATGATCATGAACTGAACATTTTATGACATGGCTGAAATAATTTCTAAAAGTTTGATATAGATCATTTAAAAAATTATAAGAAACTTTTATGAGAATTTGACTCCCCATCTAATCTTACCTATAAGCAGTTCTATAACAACATAAGGCAACAGTTGACCATTCTTTCAGCTCAGTGATGGTCTGTGTATTAAATCTACATAACTCTGTTCTATTAGGATAAACACTAAAGTAGAAAATCAACATAAAATGAATTGATCAATAACCTAAATGAAATAATCTTACAAAATTATAAGATTTCACATTTGGGTTCTTTTATCTTGTAACATACCTAAAGATTGTCCTTTAACACTATTTTTTTAAATTAAATCTGTTTTGGATAGTAATCCTGGAAGTGATATAGTTCTTCTAGAACAAAAAATTCTCTATGACTCCCTTTTCAAAGAAGTATAGCAAGAGGAGAATGGGATGAGTTGGAAAGAGAAGTAGAAAAGAGCTTGCAGTTGAATTCTTTTGTACCTGCTCAGAGTAATTATTTTAGCTGTAAATGCAATAAAATCTGTAACTGGAAATGTTAAATGACAAGTCACTGATTTATCAGATGACTTTGACTCTATACTTAATATGTTTCTTAAAGTATAAGAAGTGATATTTCAAAATGTTTTCCTTTCTCACAATTATTTTGCATTTGTATATATTAACAACAGGCACGAATACTTCATAACTCCCCATGCTTACTACAAAAATATTATCTTCCTATAAAAATTATCTTCCTCATTGTTCTATTTAACTGTATTTTTTGTAATTATAAAGAAGTATCTATTTTATTATTGATCCAGCAGTTACTATGTGGAAACAGTATGAATTGATTTTTAATAAAATATAGATGGCAATGTCTATTGTGGATATTTTACACTTTTACCAAATGCTGTTATAGAACTACCAAACAAGAAAAGAGAAAAATTTATCTCTTTTGTGTACCAAAATGTGATTACTCAAAATGTCCTATTATTATTCCAGTTCATAAACTGTGAGTTCAAGAGAACTTCAGTCACTTGTAATTAGTATATTTTCTACAAAAAATCTTTAAGATTTTTTATGTTTCTCATTATACTTGAAATATTTCATAACAAAAAATTAAAAAGCTTCATTCAGACTTAAAAAGAAGAAAACACTGTCACATGCTATGACATGGATGAACTTTGAGGATAATGTGCTAAGTAAAATAAGACACACAAAAAGACAAATACGTATGATTCCACTTATATGAGGTATCTAATGTAGTCAAATTCATAGAAACGGAAAGTAAAATGGTGACTACTTGGGACTAGGGTGAGAGAAAAAGAGTAGTTTAAGGGGCATAGACTTTCATTTTTATAAGATGAAAAAGTTCTGGAGGGCTGGTCCACAACAACGTGAATACACTTAACACTACTGAACTACACCTAAAGATGGTTAAGATTTTATGTTTTTACCACAACTAAAAAAGAAAAACTGCTGTAGGAGGAATCTTCACAAATAAACATTCCTAACATGACACCTGAAAGCTCTTAAATTTTAATAGGGAAATATGAGACCAGTATATTCTACATAATGGTAAAAAACTACCACCTGCTATGCTTTTGAGAAATGTTTTCAACAGCACTTTTAATAAAGCAGTGAACTCTTGTTTCTCCAGAATTTAAAGAATCCAAAACATTATAAAACCTTTTTCAAAATATTATTATAATTATTTGTATGAGGAACAATCTGTATTAGTTACTTCTTGGGATCTCACAAGATGGTCATGAAAGTGTCAGCCAGGCTGTTGTCTCATCTAAGGCTCAATTGGGGAAAGATCCCCTTTTATCCTCACACAGTTATTGATAACATTCATTACTTAGCAAGCTATCAGGCTTAGGGCCTCAGTTACCTGCCATGTGAGTCTTCCCAAAATGGCCTCTTGCTTCCTCAAAGTCAAAGAGAGACAGAGAGCCCCCTTGAAAGATCAATATCACAGTCATATGTAACATAATCAAATGCATTTAATCATGCATGATTCATCACCTTTGCCAAATTCTAGTGGTTAGAAGCAAGTCACTCATGTCAACCAGGCTCAGAGGGAAGGGATCAATCACACACTAGTGTGAATTCCAAGAGGTAAAGATGGTGGGAGCCACCCTGAAGTTTATCCACCATAAGGTGGAATTTAGGCCCTGAAAAACCTTATATGGCGGGGAACCATTAGGGAAGTGGAAGCAGAGCTGAGCCAAGAATAAGAAGAGCTGTGAGTCAGTGTTTGTTGCTATTTATTAAGCAGCTATGATAAGCCAGGCTCTGTGCCAGACTCTCCATAAGTAGACAATTTAATCCTCAACAAACACTTATTTAGGTCTGTATTGAGAGCCTTATTTGAGATAATGCATAAAAGAGTTGTACAGACATGAAAAAACAGACCCAAATTATAAATAAAGACACATAGGGAGATTCTGGTCCCAGATGGTGATATAGGAAGATCTTCTACTTCCTCCCACAAACACACTGAAACTATAGCTGCAGACAGAACAGTTTACTCTGGAAAAAGAAAAACTTAAAAACTGCCTGTGATTAGTACATGTCAGGCAAATGAGAAAACACACACATACACACACACACACAATGAAGCAGGTAGGAGAGATATGAGACCCATCTTGCCCAAAATGCTACCCATTGCACTGCAACCCACAATGAGAAGGGAACTCAAAACCCAGAGATCTTCTCTGGGGAGTAAAGGTTTGAATTACACATTGGGCATCCCAACTTTTAAGATCTGCACCTGAGAGATGAGATTCCAAAGCATGTAGCTTTGAAGACCAACTGGGCTCATGTATAAGAGACCCACTACGCTATAGTGTTCTAAAAATAACCCTTAAAGGGCTCATGGCTCTGAACTCACTTGCCCCAGGGCCAAGTGCAGGAGCAGTCAATCTCACCCACAGATATTTGTGAAAGGCTTATTTGCTAATCTTAAAGCACTGACCCGAGGGTCAGGAAACTAAATGCAAATCTAGGGTCATGCTGTAATACCCACACAAAGGCTGGTGAATGCCATCTCTTTTTTTTTCTTTGAACAATTACATGTGAATAAATTTGACAACCTATAAGAAATGGATGAATTTCTAGACACATAGAAACTGCCAACACTGAGTCATGAAGAAATAGAAAATCTGAACAGACTGATTATTAGTAAAGAAATGAAATTAGTAATCAAAAATTTCCTACAGACAAAAGTCCAGGATGATATGGATTCACTGATGAATTCTACCAAACATTCAAAGAATTACTATCAGTTCTTCTCCATCTCTTCCAAAGATAGAAGAGGAAAGGATGCTTCCAAATTTATTTTATGGGATCAGAATTACCTTGACACTAAAACCAGACAAGGATGCCACAAGAAAAGAAAATTACAAACCAGTATCCCTTATGAACACTGATTTAAAAATCCTCAACAAAGTCTTTTTTAATGGATTTTATTGATGATGTTATTACAGTTATCCCATTTTCCCCCTTTATTCCCCTCCGCCCTGCACACCCTCTGCCACCCACATTCCCCACCCCTTTAGTTCATGTCCATAGGTCATACATAAAAGTTCTTTGACTTCTACATTTTCTATACTATTCTTAAGCTCCCCTTGTCTATTTTTCTACCTACCATTTATGCTACTTATTCCCTATACATTTTCCCCTTTCTCCTCTTCCCCCTCCCCCACTGATAATCCTCCATGAGATCTCCGTTTCTGTGATTCTGTTCCTGTTCTTGTTTGCTTAGTTTGTTTTTGTTTTTGTTATTAGGTGCAGTTATTGATAGTTGCAAGTTTGTTGTCAATTTGCTGTTCATATTTTTCATTTTCTTTTTCTTAAATAAGTTCCTTTAACATTTCATATAATAGGGCTTGGTGATCATAAACTCCTTTAACTTGACCTGATCTGGGAAGCACTTTATCTACCCTCCCATTCTAAATGATAGCTTTGCTGGATAGAGTAATCTTGGATGTAGGTCCTTGCCTTTCATGACTTGGAATACTTCTTTCCAGCCCCTTCTTGCCTGTAAGATTTATTTTGAGACATTAGCTGATAGTCTTATGGGAACTCCTTTGTAGGTAACTGTCTCCCTTTCTCTTGCTGCTTTTAAGATTCTCTCTTTACCTTTAATCTTGGCTAATGTAATAATGATGTGCCTTGGTCTGTGCTTCCTAGGGTCCAACTTCTTGGGAACTCTCTGAGCTTCTTGGACTTCCTGGAAGTCTCTTTCCTTTGCCAGATTGGGGAAGTTCTCCTTTATTATTTGTTCAAATAAGTTTTCTATTTCTTGCTGTTCCTCTTCTCCTTCTGGCACCCCTATGATTCAGATGTTGGTACATTCAAAGTTGTCCTGGAGGTTCCTAAACCTCTCTTCATTTTTTTGAATTCTTTTCTCTTCATTCTGTTCTGGTTGAATGCTTATTTCTTTCCTCTGCTCCAAACCATTGAGTCCCTGTTTCCTTCCCATCACTGTTGGTTCCCTGTACATTTTCCTTTATTTCACTTTGCATAGCCTGCACTTCTTCCTCTATTTTGTGACCGTACCCAACCATTTCTGTGAGCATCCTGATTACCAGTGTTTTGAACTGTGCATCTGATAGGTTGGCTATCTCTTCCTCGCTTAGTTGTATTTTTTCTGGAGCTTTGATCTGTTCTTTCATTTGGGCCTTTTTTTTTTGGTCTTGGCCAGACTGTTATGTAATAAGGGGCAGAGCCTTAGTTGTTCACCAGGGCAGGGGAACCCACATCGCTGCCTTGTGGCACTGTATACTGGGGAGTGGTGTAAGAAAAATCAATGCTGCTTGCTTGGTTTTCTTCTGCTTTTAGTCACTTCACCCGCTACCCACAAGCCAACTTGGCCTTTCTGGTGCTGATTCCCAGGTGTGTGGGTTTGTGTACGTTCTAGGACCCTATGGGTCTCTCCCATGAACTCTCCTGTGAGGCTGGGAGTTTCTCCTGCTGCTGCAACCCCCACAGTTTTTTTTCCAGTCATAGATTTGAGGCTTTATTTCCCCATGCTGGAATCCTGGGTTGCTCAGTCTGCCTCACTCCCAAGTTGTTCCTCCCAGTTTATCCGCAGGCAAATGTGGGACTTCCCACTCCACCATCCATTGCTTGCCCAGACTGACAGCTGCTGCCTTGCCTGCCCCAGTCCTCTAGTTACTCCCTCACCAGGACTCCTCTCTACCCAGCTGCCAGTGTCCAACCAGCTGCCTGTCTCCTCCCCTCCTACTGGTCTGGATGAATGTTTCTTATTTAACTCCTTGGTTGTTGGACTTCCATACAGTTCAGTTTTCTGTCAGTTATGTTTTTTTGTTTTGTTTTTAAATTTGTTGTTGTCCTTCTTTTGGTTGTGTGGGGAGGCACAGTATATCTACCTGCACCTCCATCTTGGCCAGAAGTTCTCTTCTACATAAAAATCTTGAAGGACTTTTCACTAGACACAATATTCTGTATTGATGGACTTTTTCTACTAGCACTTTAAAGATGATTCACTCTCTCCCAGCTTCCAGTTTCTGTTGTGGAAACAATGATCATTTGTATCATTGTTCCCCTATATGATTGTGTTATTTTATTCTGTCTACTTTCAAGATTTTCTCTTTATTATTGGTTCTAAGCAGCTTGACTATGTTGTACATATTTATGATATTTTTGCATTTATCTCTCTCCAAGTTCACTGATTATCTCTTCACAATCTCTATTCTGCTCACCCAGTAGATTTTAAAATATTCAGATATTTTATTTCTTTAAAGTCCTATCTGGTGATGCCAAAATTGAGGCAATTTTGGAATCAGTCTCCATTGTTTGTATTTTCTTTTGAGAATGAATAACTGTGTTGGGGGAAACTTCAAGACCACCTCTCCATTAAGAGATTAGCTAGGGGATCTCAAAGGACTAATTATGTAGTTGGCCAGTCAATGCTAAGATTTATTAAAGCAAGAGAGAGAGAGAGAGAGAGAGGAGAGAGAGGAGAGAGAGAGAGAGAGAGAGAGAGAGAGATAGATGTTGGAATGCAACTTAAAAGCCCATTGACCATATTCAACATCCAATATATCAAGTTTTGGTGAAGACTGGAAGGTAGAGTATGTTTCTGAGGGTATTTGGAAATAATCAGGTTGCACACAACAGAGACATCAGTGTATAAGAGGATTAGATAAAAGAAGGATAAGAGTCAAATTTGTGCTTACAGAAGTAATTGTGAAGAACCAGGAACAGAGAAGCTTGGGTTTGAGATATAACCTGGAAGGAATGTGAATAAGAGAGGAAAGGTACCAAGAATGGATTGAAGAATTACACAGTCCTAAAATTTCAATGAGTATGTACCATTACAACCCTGAAAATGTGATTTTATATAATTATTCAACATAATGTATTAAACATGAAAGTTTCTCTATCTTATAGATAGCTGGATGTAACATATTTTAAATATGCAGCACTTGGTGGGGGGTGGGTAACAAGAAGATAACCTAATTTTTTCTCCAAGTAACTATAATCCAAACCTGCTTTGTCAGATCTTTCTCTCTCTCCCTGTTTTATATGATCGACATGCATTATGACTTTTCTAGATGCAGCCGGATATTTTAGAATGTCTCATTTTTACTTATTTAAAAGTGCAATATAACCTAAATTACTTTAAATATCCATTGCCTTTGTTCTTTCTGTCTTTTTCTTCCAATTATTCCTGCTTCCTCTGATTTTAATTGAATATTTTATGATTCTAATTTCTCTCCTCTCTTAGCATATTAATTAGAGTTTTAAAAAACATCTTAAGGTTTTTGTCCTAGAGTTTGCAAAATATGTTTTCAACTTATTTAAGTCTACTTTCAAATAATGTCATGCCATTTCATAGGTAGTGAAATTACAGATTATTTACAATTTTTCCCTCCTCTCTCTTATAACATCGCTGTCATTCATTTTGCGTATTCGTAAGGTATCATCCAGAAAACAATGTTGATATTATTTTAAACAGTGTTATCTGTTAGATCCATTGAGAATAAGGAAAATAAAATATTTTATTTTACCTTAATTTATTCCTTCTCTAAAACTCTCCTAACTTTATTAAGATCCATGTTTCTAGCTTGCATGATTTCTGTCTCTTTGGAAAACTAACAATTCTTGAAAGGCAAGTCTACTGGTGACAATTTCTCTCAACTTTTGTTTGTCTGAGAGTCTTTATTTCTTCTCTACTTCTGAAGGATAATTTTACTGTTACAGGCTGCTAGGTGTTTTTTTCCCCCTGCAACACTTTAAATATTTCCTTCTATTCTCTTCTTGTATTGTTTCTCAAAAAAAGTCCAATGTAATTCTTATTGTTTGTAGGCAAGGCTGGTTTTTGTTTGTTTTACCCCTGGCTTCTTTCAAAATTTTCTTTTCTTGACTTTCTGCTCTTTAAATATATATGCCCAGGTATAGGTTTGTTTTTGTTTGCTTATTTGTTTTAGTATTTATCATGTTTGAAATTCTGAGCTTTCTGAATCTGTGGGTTTGTGGGTCATTAATTTTGAAAAATCCCGAGTTGTTATTATTTCAAATTGTTCGTTTGTTCCTTTCTCTCTTCTCCTTCTGGCATTACCATTAAGCATTATGTGACACCTTTTGTAATTTTCCCATGGTTCTTGGATAGTCTATTTTGTCATCTTCATTCTTTTTTTCTAAGTTTCCCTTGACATACCCTCAAGTTATATTTTTTCCTTGGTTGTATTCAGTCACTTATTTTTTTCTTTTCTGCTAGAGTGTTTTTTATTTCTAATATTTCCTTTTGATTCTTAGCATTTTCATCTCTCTATTTACAGTACTCTTCTGTTCCTGCATGTTTTCCACTTTCCCTCCACTTTGAGGGCTAGAAGAGGCTGGTGTTGAGTATTTCCATTCCTCTAGGTTGGTAAATGCCCAGTTGTGTAGGCTCTGGTAAAGTAGTTTCCCTTAAAGGCAGGCTTTGGTAAGGAAAACAGAGACTTCTGGGCATATTTCATAAAGGTTCCTTTTCCTCTCCCACTGTCGGAAGATTTTTCTCCTATTTTTATTGAAAGAACCTGGCAGGGCTCCTGGAAGCAAAACTCACAAAAGTGTGGGTGCCCCCTCTCACACACATGGTTGGGGCCACTTAGAGTTTTAAACTCTCAAGGTAGTCCACACAGAGCCTCCAACAATCCATTAATTACAGTTTTAAAGTGTTCCTGCCCATACTGGCTTCCACTGCTAGCTTCTGTTCCCAGTGAGCTGTGCTTCTTTTTATTCACCTGTCTGTACAATTTGGGGCGGGGCAGTCTGCTCTGACAATTCTCTGACAGATCTAAGAAGAGTTGTTGACTTTGTTTGTTCACCTTTTTTCTTGTGAGGATGGGACTGACCAGTTTTCAAGTTCAAAACTCTTTCCATGTTGGCCTGGAAACCTTCAAGTCACTTTAATATATCCTCTTTCCCAGCATTAACTTGACTGACCCATGATTATGGTTGGAAAGAAGAGGGTATGATCTATTTTGTCTTAGTTTCTTCACCTTTTATTCCTCTTGTCCCACGCTAGTTTTTCTTTGAGGTCCTTCAAGGTAGCTTAGGGGTGCAAAGAAAAGGCTTTTGTAAATTGAGGTTGTTATTCCTTCTGTAGCAAATGTCCAAATGCTGGTATTGTCTGTCCTGGATGTTTTTGTACATTTTTGGAGATTCATCCGAATCCAGGAACGTTACCATTCCCTGATACATCAATCAGATGAATGCTCCAGCCAGCATTGCAAAAATCCCAGGTGACACATTTTCTGGTGACCTAAACAACATGGTTCTGCTGGTTGGTATGCTTCCTTCCTTTCTTTCTACTGGAATTGTTCTCTCCTTTTTGAAGACAATTCTACCCTAGTGTTATGGATTGAATTGTGCTCCCCCTATCCAATATACATTGAAGTCCTAATCCCAGCACCTCAGGATGTAAGCTTATTTGGAAATTAAAACATTAAAGAAGTAATCAAGTTAAAATTAGGTCATCAGCATGGGCCACAAAACAGTATACCTGGTATCCCTACAAAAAGGGGAAATTTGGACACAGAGACAGCACCCAGAGAGAATGCCATCTGAAGATGAAGGCAGAAATTCGGGTGATACATATACAAGCCAAAAGGCATGAAAAATTGCCATCAAACCACCACGAGCTAGGAGAGAGGCATGGAGCAAGTTCTCCCTCAGAACCCTCAGGAAAAACCAACCCTGCTTACACCTTGATTTTGGACTTCTAACCTCTAGAATTGAGAGACAATAAATTTGATGTTTTAGCCACCTTGCTCAAAATATAGCAGGTCCTTTGAATAAACATCATTCTATTCAACATCATTTCATTATAACATTGGTGAGAAGGAAAAAAAATTGATTCCTGTTGGGGCCACATTCCTATGTGGAGTTTGCTTATTTTCCCCATGCCTTCACAGGTTTTCTCCGGGTACGCTGGCTTCCTCCCATGTTCCACAGATATATACAGTAGGTTAACTAGCATGTCTAACTTGTCCCAGCATGAGTGAGGGAGGATGTGAGGGTTTGTGAGTGAGCTCTGCAATGGAATTCCCTCCTGCCCAGGTCTGGTTTCTGCCTTGTTCTCTGAGAGACCAGGATAGGCTCTAGCCACCCATCACACTGAGCAAGTCTAAAAATAATTATTTCACTTGTTTCTATTAATCTTTCTTAAATGCGTGTATTGCTCACTCACATTTATTACAATGTTGAATAGTGGAAGTGTTTGGGTCTTTATTTAGAACTTTGCTGATGTTTTTGTGATCAGAAGTATGCTATAGGAATTTATTTCTTATTTATCTCAATTAGCCTATGTTAAAATGGGTTTTATTATTCCTTGCTTTGCTTGAAATCACAGTTTCCAAGATCCTATTGATGATGTCAGTTGAGGACTCACTTTACTTCCCATGGCAACCCTAGAAAACTAATGCATACAATCATGTGCTAACACATCTACTATGTGTTGGGAAAACTTGACAGTTCTTATCTTTCTATTCTATCATGGGCACCCTTAGTCACTGTCTTGCCTTTAAATATTTCCATGCAAGTGAGTTGGCAATCATCTTTGGGACTGCTTTTTCCCAAAATCCAAGGTTATTGGACAAGTTTTCCCTGCTCCCCATCCCTACCAAATTCTCTTGCCACCCTTTTCCTTGGTAGAGGCATGGGGTGGACAGGGGCTATATCATGCAGGATGTTATAGATTTTTGCAAACAATATCCTATTCTATTTGAGTAGGGAAGCTCTTAAAGGGTTTTAAGAGAAAAGTAACAAATTCTGAATTGCATTTTATTTTTTTTAATATTTTATTTATTTATTTTTGGAGAGCAGGGAAGGGAGGGTGAAAGAGAGGGAGAGAAATGTCAATGTGAGGTTGCCTCTCATCAGGGCCCCACTAGGGACCTGGCCTGCAACCCAGGCATGTGCTCTGACTGGGAATCAAACCTGCGACCCTTTGCTTCACAGGTCCATGCTCAACCTACTGAGCTACACCAGCCAGAGGTCTGATTTGCATTTTAAAAGGATTGCTACAGCTTACAGTAGGAGACTAGACTGTAGGGAGGCAAGAGTAAGTAGTATGTAGAACAAGTAATAGACAGCTATAGCTTTCAGTGAGGACTACCTTTTGAATAGAGAGACAACATATTTTTTCCGAGAGATTGAATATGAAGTGTAAGAAAAAGATCCAAATTCAAAGGATGATCTGAACAAATTGTAAGGATCAATATGCCATTTACTGATATGGAAAGATGTGCAACAGAACAGGTTTTGGAGGTAGAAAATTTGGAGTTTTAAATGCATGTTAATACCCTAATGGATATGTTGAATAAGAAGTTAGGTATAGAAATCAAAGAATTCAGGGCTGGATATGGGTATTTAATGGTGATCAGCACAGTGATGCCACAAAAAAGACAGTGAGGGAACAGATGGTATCTCCTGGGGAATGAGGTTGGATAAACAGGGGAAGAAATCTGGGGCACACTAACATTTAAAAATAAGAAAGAATCCAGCAAAGAAGAATCAATAGAGCACTGTGATTTCACAAAAATCAAATTAAAAAAAAATATTTCAAGAACAAGGATGTGCTTAACAGTGTCAAATGCTGCTGAATGGTCAGTAAGATGAAAACGTAAGAGTTGCCCCTAGAATTTACCAGGACTGTCTAAATGCCCAGATATCTACACTCAAACTCTCCTTGCATTCTAACATTCCAACTAACTAAGAGATCTCACATGCAATAATGCACAAGAATTAAAGATCTAAAATTTACACTTAACATCCTGCATTCTATACTTGTGGACTTTTTAGGATAATTTCATGGGTAATTTTTACTATCAGGGATTTTTGCCATAAAGGCTGAGTACAAATCCCCGATAACAATGTGACTCTAGCTTTCCACAGCTATTTTCAATCTATCCTATCCTATTAGTATAGGCACATCCCATGTTACTGTGCGTTGCTGTACTACGCTTCACAGGTGTTACTTTTTTTTTTTTAGCAAATTGAAGGCAAGATCCTCCACCAACAGAAAAGATCAGGCAGGACTCGCTTTTTTGCCAAGGTATGTCTGTATTCAGCAGAAAGGGAAAAGGGCAGGCATAGGGAATCTATTCTTAATTTCCTAAGCCTAATTGAGACGGACATTCGATCTCCTAAATCTAAGACTTTCTCACCTCCTGTCTTTTACTGGGGTTGAATGGACTGGTAAAGGGAGATAAACTTCGGGGACGGAGTAGGCCAGGAGCTGCAGTGACACTCCCGGAATTTTTATTTAAATTCCTTTTGGAGAACCAGACAGAGGGCGGCCCCAGGAAGGGGTGTGCCTGGATCGTAGGAGGAGCAAAGCCCGCAGGTAATTTACGTGACAGCTCTTACCTCCCCCAGGCCTCTATCCCAGCTCACCTAGCACCACAGGAACCCTGCCAAAGACCACGCCCCGCCCATTTCCGGATTGTCGCTGTCGCGTGCGCAATGACGTTTCAGTCTTTGCGGACCCCGGAAGTGCAACTCGAACTTGTTCGGGGCGCGGATCCCGAGAGAGAAAGTCAAAACAACCGCACGAGGGAGTTCGTTCGGCGAGCTGGAAGGCCACGCCTCCTCCCGCCTTCCCCCACAGCCTTGTAGCTGGGGGCAGAGCTCAGGTAGGACCACTGTTTGCGGGGTTGTGAGCTCCCGCTGCAGGCCCTGGCGGTAATCAGAGTAGGGGGCTGGCTTGGTCCGTCTCGGGTGGGGGTTGCTGGCTCCAGTGCCAGAGGCTCCCCAGAGCTACACTGCGTTTCCTGCGGACACCTCTGCTGTACGTGCTGGACTCCGCAGATGGGCAGTTTTCACCTGCAGTTTCCACTTCCGTGGCGGGGCAGGACACGTGTGTTACTAAATGACTTTCCTTACACCTGGACATTAGGGGTTCCGGGAGCCCTAGAGACCCGAAAGTAATTGGCCCTCCTCTGCTTTCTCAGGAGGGGAGGTATTGCGGTTCTCTGGTTAAAGGTTTTTTTCCTACAAAAATTATCATCAAAGCCAGAGCTTTACTAAATGTCATTTATTGCAGACAGAAGGTTAAAGTGCAGCTATAAAATGTTCTCAAAAGTTGCAACGTGCAAGAACGCTGGTGGGGCATTTAAATGGGATGGATTCTTAGTTGTGTACTTTTGACTTGGATACAAAGTTAGGTATGTTTTGGAAGCAGTCTTTCCTTTCCTTCATCCAGAGATTTAATACATTCTTCTAGTGCTCCACATTGTGTATCTGTTGGACCAAGTAATCAGTTGCTTAATTTTTGGCTATGTATATTGACAGCCAACTTTCTTGCATTTGTCCATTTTCCCAAATCCTGTGAAAAGTTGTAAAGAGAAAATACTGTGGTTCTTAGACCACCACGTTCTTGTAACTTTTATAAAATATGTGCAATGTGGTGTTTGTTATGCAGTACATAGTATCTTTTTGTCTCAAAGCAATGTTAGAAATAAGTTCTTTCTCCTTGTTCTTTAAACAGCATTGTGAAGGACAGATATATTGTATTCATTTAGTGTATTTAGAAACTGAGTCAGAGACAACTGTTTGAAGTGCTTAATTAAGGTCTTACTGTCACTGCTGGTACCAGGTTTCTGTCTGAGTTTTAAACTAGGTGTTCCTTCTACGTCACCAGTGAAGCCTAAACAGGGATGCTCTGGAGGGCTTTGGGTCAGTGGCTGCTACAAGGCTGGTAGATGGTACCAAGGCCACAAGGGAAATATGTGAAGCTGTGAATATCTGTCCATTCATTTAACAAATATTTATTGGCTACCTTCAATGTGCCAGGTAGTGTTCTAGGTGCTGGGAATACCATTGTGTCCAGTAAAGTCCTCCTTGTGCTCCTGCAGTATACATTGTAGTGGATGAAGAAGGAAAACAAGTGCGTGTGTGTGTGTGTGTCTGTGTCTGTGTATGAAAGCAATGAAGAAAAATAAAGCTTGTTATGGGGAGAGAGATGATGGAGGATGCTATTTAGATAGGGTGCTCAAGCTCAGTCTCTCTGATAAGGGGACTTTTTTTTTTTTTTTTTTTTTTTTGAGTAGAGAGCTGAATGAAATGAATGAATGGGGGACAGGTGTTTTAGGCTCGAAGGCTCTAAGGCAAGAGTATGTCTGAGAGTGGGTGTGAAGTAGTGGCTCCTGTACTTTTGATTTGTGTTTCTCTAATGTTCAGTGATGTTAAGCATCTTTTCATATGCTTTGGGGACATATGTATATCTTCTTCGGAGTCCTATGCATTTATTTTTAGATCTGATTTTAATAGAAATTCTTGGAGATTTATCGGGGGGTAAGTCTTTGAAAGGTTAAAGAAGTCAGCCACTCTGTATCCTGTTCCTTTTTTAATCCTAAAATACTATACTTGCAAAAACTTCAATGTCTACACCAAGTATCTGCAGTAACTCCAGACTTAGAAATAAAAGAAACAATAGCATCTTTTTTAACAATGAATGAAAATTTGAGCATGAGATTGTGATGAAAACAGTTCAGAAAAGCCAAAGATCATCATGACATACTTTTTAATTGGAAGGAAAGGAGAGTATGGATTGGCTGACTGTGCCTCTGAAGTAGATCTCTTTTGTTTGGTACCTGAGAAGAGCAGGAAACAGAAGAGATCAAACTAATCAAGAAACAGAAAAGAAGTGTTGAATAGCATTATAGCATTTGGATGTGTCTAGATGGAGAGTGGCAAAGATCAGCAATGGTAATGGATGGTGAGCCCCAGAAGTGACAGCAGAGGTGAGGGGACCCAGCAACAAAGTGACAGAAAGGAATATAGCTCCACATATTGGGATGGAATGGGGGATG